>CANSZD010001237.1:332500-595000 GCA_947648045.1 Beta corolliflora
GTCGTATAGCAACTTAATCATACGTATCGTTGTGGATCTTAATCATAAGTCATACTAGGAATCTGTCTATTTCATTACTTAAATAATCATACATTCATATTTCATACTTAACAGTTTCTACTTTCCTTTGTTTCACATCAATACATCATTATTCATTCATAATAAATTTTACATGAATCATCTTATTTATAATTAAAAATAGTAATTAAACTTCTAAAGTTTGTAATTTTTATTAATTTATAATATTACTAATTAGTAATTACTAAACAAATTTACAAATCATTACTATAATTACAATCGGTATTAAAAAATGTAGAATTATAAATATAAAAACTAGAAAAAAGCATTACTTGTCTTAACAACTCTTAAGACTTAACCTTAACCATTTGATTTGAGAAAGAGTAAATCCAACCATTGAGATTTTGAAATCCATGTGCTTGGTCACTCTTGATGTTCATTGGTCAAAAAAAATATGTAAAGGATCTTGGTTTGAGACCATTGATTAGCTAATATTAAATCTCGAGCCCTTGAGCCTTCATTTCTTTAATCTCTAAAATCAGAAATCTAAAAATCTAAAATGAACTCACTAAAATGAATCTTAGCCACTCAATGATTAAATCCAACGGTTGAGATTGAATCAAAAATCTAACCCTAAACCTCTACCCTAATCCCTAGTATATAAACCTATTTTTAACCTCACACGCCTCATTTCTTCACCTCATTTTCTCTCTCATCCGGCATTCCCTCTCAATCTCTCATCCTCTATTCCTCTCCCTTCCAAACCCTAAAAAAAACCCTAAAAATTCTTCGCTTCTTTCGCATTTTCTTCCCCTGTTTGAGATTTCTTCGCCTCTTTTTTGGATCAATCTCTAATTTTCTTCGCTTCTTTCATATTTATCTTTCAAATTTCTCATTTCTCTTAAATACGGTTTTACGGGTTTGTGTTCTCTTGGTTTATTTTTCGGGTTTTGGACTTTTGGTCAAGAAGTGAAGAAGTGAAGATCGTCGGAAAAAAAGACGGTGATCGTCGGAAAAGAAGAAGCAAAGAAGAAGCAAAAAAGAAGAAAAAAGAAGCAAAAAAAAAGTAAATTTAATATTTAAAAACAGTATGTCGCAACCACCAGGTAAGTCTTCTACACTTATAGAGTTCTAGAATTCGTTTTTTTTTAGAATTAGGAAGATCTGCTTGCATGTGAATGTGGGATTATGTGCTGGTCCAGTTTGCAAATCTACTGGAATATCATGTATTTTTTGATTTTTTTTGTCATATGTGAGATCTAGAATTTTTTAGGAATATCAAGTTTATTTTTCGATCTTAATACTGATTTTTTATTTGTATCTTATTTTTGTCATATGTGAGATCTACTGTGTTCGTCATTATTTGTCATGTATAATTGTATATTAAATTCTTAACTTGAATTGTTTAGGGCTTCTAACTTGTTTACAACTTTACATGTTTGATGTTTGTGATGACATGTTTGTGATTTCATTTATTTTTCGATCTTAATACTGTTTTTTTTGTCATGTTTGATGTTTGTGATTTCATGTTTGTGATTTCTCGTTGATGTTTAACAATCTAAGTATCTAGGTCTACCTTTTTGTTAGGGTTTGATTTGTTTAGGGTTCGTGTTTTCTGGGTTCGGGTTTTCTGTGCTTATTGATTTGGATTTGTGTTTATTGATTTGGGTTTGTGTTTTGGGTTTATGACATGTTAAGGGTTTGGGTTTTGGGCTGGTGGTGAAATGGCTGGTGGTGGTGTTGTTCACATGGTTGGGTTCGAGATACTTGTGTTCTGGGCTTGTGTTAAGACTTATGTTTTGGGCTTGTTCGAGATGACATGTTAAGCCTTATGTAATTTTTTGTTTATGCTAGTAATGACTAACCTAACTGTTTACTGTCTAAGTATTAAGTAATGTTTCTGGGCTTGTTTCCGGGCTTCTGTTTATGGGTTTTGTGTGATGGGTTTTGTGTTTATGGGTTTTGTCTTTTGTGTTTAGGGGTTTGTGTTGTGTGCTGGGGTTTGTTTGTGTTTGGGGTTTGTTTGTGTTTGGGGTTTGGTTTGCTTGTGTTCTGGGTTGGGTTTGTTGTGTTCTGGGGTGGGTTTGTTGTGTTGTGGGTTTCCCTAAACCCAAACCCTAACCCTAGGCCCAAACCCTAACCCTAGACCTAAACCTAAACCCTAGACCCAAACCCTAGACCCAAATCCTAGACCCAAATCCTAGACCTGAACCCTAACCCTAACCCTAAACAGAATTGCTGGGTTTGGACTTTGGTTTAGTTCTATATCCTTTTGCTTAATAAATGTCCCTTGCGCAAAGATCATTGGTTGTTGACTTGTTTGCGACTCTTTTTGGCTACATTTTACTTTACAAACATGTTTTGCCCTAAGTGTCACGATGTGGAGCTACTTTTCTTTTGTCTTATTGGACATGATATGCACTTGATTGGTAAAATTGGTTTGGTATTATTTAAAAGACAAAGAATTGTGGATGCTCGTGTCACTTTTGCTGGCTTTCTTGTGTTGTGAAGTTTGTGTTGTTAATTAGAGTCGAGTGCTCGATGATGAGGTCAACTTATGTACCTGAGAGCCATTATTGATTTATATAGTAAATTAAATTTTCTTATCTTTGCAATATTTACTTGTTAATTTGATACTTATAAACTGCTATTGCTATACTGTTTTCTTTGGGAGTTTTTTTAAAAGTAAATTAAATTTTCTTATCTTTGCAATATTTACTTGTTTAAAATTGACACTTATAAACTGCTATTGCTATATGGTTTTCTTTGGGAGTTTTTTTGGGGGTTTTGCTACCTTCTCGTTGGCCGTTCTTCTGCCGCCGTTGTTGGCTTGTTGTTCTTTGGTCCGTTCTGCTGCCGCCGCTGGTGGTCGGCCGCTGCTTCTTGGTGCTCTAATGCTGCCGCCGGTGGTGGTCATTCTGCTGCTGCCGCCGCTGGTTGATTTCGATGTTCTTCGTTGTTGGTGGTCATTTTGTAATTTTTTTTACTTTAGAGTTTAAACTTACTCATTTTCATATGTACATTATTCATTTGTAAGTGTACTTTATCTTGTAAACATTATACTATTATATGAATATAAGAGTTTTCTATTTTTCCTAATTTACTTGTCTTATTCTCTCCAATATCCCTTCAAATTCAATATACTTTTCAATTCAACTATTTAACTATGCACCTTCATGGCTTCATCTAAGAATAATTTAACTATGCACCTTCAAATTCAAAATGATCGTAATGTATCAATGTGAGGCAATGGCTGCAAGCCTGCGAGACTGCGACTATACTATTAATAAGTTTAAACCTTTAAGTGCATTTTGGGAGAAACAAGAGGATGAAGGGGCAAAGGAACTATTTGTTTGGGCTATGAGGCTTCTAATATTAGCCAAAGTTTTTGTTTGGGCTATGGCCTATGAGGCTTGTAATATATAGCTTTACTCTTTAAAGGAAAAATGGATTTGGGAAACAAATTACTAACAGATATAACAATAATTTATACATTATATAATCTTCACTTCAACATATTTCTGCCTTAGTTTCATGGCAATAATTCGGTACAATGGAATAATTTTGTAACAATTTTTTTTCCCATAACATTGTTCTTTTGTTTAATAGTTGATTATAACTTACTAGTTACTACTCATACATATTACATAGTTGTGATGAGAGGAAGAAAACTGGGTCGGAATGGTTTTGGGTCGGGTTGTATTAGGTCGGGTTGTATTGGGTCGGAATGGTATTGGGTCGGGTTCATTTGGGTCGGGTGGTAATTGGGTCGGGTGGTAACTTGGTTGGGTGATAACTGGGTTGGGTTGTATTGGGTCGGGTTGTATTGGGTCGGAATGCTTTTGGGTCGGGTTCAGTTGGGTCGGGTGGTAACTGGGTCGGGTGGTAACTGGGTTGGGTGATAACTGGGTCGGTAATAACTAGGTTGGGTCACAACTGGGTCGGTTGCTAACTGGGTTGGGTCACAACTGGATTGGGTGATAGCTGGGTGGGTTTAACTGGGTCATTGCTGGGTGAAGTTGGGTGCGGGTTAGTTTTGGGTCGGAAACGGGTTGGAGTCCGGGTCGTTGTTCACGGGTGCAAGCGGCCACGGGTCCACACGGGTCGGCCCAGTTCAGGTTGGGTTGCCCATTCCACGGGTTGAACTGGGCACGGGTGGGCCCGGGTCGGAATGGGTCGGCTTTCCACCCGACCACTCTCGGCTCGGAACAGGTTGGGTCTGGGTCGGATGTGGGTTCACCCGTGGGTCGGCCCAGTTTTTGACACCTATATATATATATATATATATATATACATATACATATACATATACATATATATACATATACATATACATATACATATATATACATATATATATATACATATACATATACATATACATATATACATATACATATATATACATATATATACATATATGTACATATATGTATGTATATATATGTATATATATATATATGTATATATATATATATATGTATATATATATATATATATATGTAAGTATATATATATGTATATATATGTATGTATGTATATATATGTATGTATATATATATATATGTATATATATGTATTTTTTTTTTTTTTTTTTTGATAAGGAGAACAAACTTAGGCTAACCCCCTAATCTGGGGGCCAGCCTAAAACATCCTTTCGGATGATAAGGAAAAAATCCAAACAGTACGGGGGGAACCAGTACAGTAAGGATGGGTGGGCATGCGCCTTCCTAGCCATGAAGTCAGCAGCCTTGTTAGCTTCACGAAAGCGTGTGGACTTAACCGATCCCCGAAACCATCTTGTAGCCACACCTGCATCTTTCACAATCTTAGAAATTTCCCACGGAATACGCCAACAATTCTTCATAGAATTAATGACAGCTAAGTTGTCTCCTTCAATAATAATATAAGAAATATCAAGAGAAATAGCTCCTTTAACTCCTTCTCTAAGAGCCCAAGCTTCAGCTTGCAAAATAGAAATATGGGGCCCCAGAGACTTGGCACCAGCTAGGAGAACCTCCCCAGAATTATTACGAATAACAAAACCTAAGGAAGCATTCCCGTTACTAATTTTAGAGCCATCAAAATTAAGTTTGCAGTAATTAGGAGGAGGGGGGACCAAATAAGATTTTGGCCTGATCTATTTAACTTGGTCATGGGCTTTTTGATGATAGAGGTGGAAACGACATTACCATTTCCATCATCTAGATTAGTCTTCAACCATTGCTCAAAAAAGTTCTTAATCATAAAACTAACACGACGAGGAGAAAACCCCTCTTCATTGAAGATAACTTTATTTCTAGTGAACCAAATAAACCACCAAATAAAAGCAGACTTAGCTATGTTATCATCAGAAAGAGTAGAATGACAAACCTCAATCCAATAACGGAAAGAAAAGGAACTAGAGAAATTAATATTACCAGGGAGGGAAGGCCAAGAAGCACTATCATGAAGGCAGGAGAACACCTGTAAAGTAAACGGACACTCAAAACAGAGGTGAGTCATAGTCTCCGAAGCATTACAACAAAGAACACATTCTTGAGGAACGAAAACTTTGCATTTTTCAAGTCTATCCTTAGTAGGGAGACCATCATGACAGGCTTTCCAAAGGAACATTTTAATTTTCGGAGGGACATGAAGCTTCCAAATCCAAGCAAAATCTACCTTCTCAAAATTTGGATTAAAAGCTCCTTGTGCTAAAAGGGAACCAGACTTAACAGAGTATTCTCCATCCGCCGTCAACCCCCAAAAAAGAGAGTCTGGCTGAGGAGACGACGGCACAAAAATAGAAGAGATCCCGGCCACAATATGCGAAGGTACTCTTTGTTTCAAGCTTGAAACAATCCCACCCCCCAACTCAATAAAATCACTAACTATAGCACCTTCTGAACCTGGGGGAGGACTAACCACCATACTAATGGGATATTGGAAAACCCAATTATCCTCCCAAAATCTAATATCTTTACCATTCCCAACCTGCCATCTTAGACCCTTTTTAAACAAAGGCCTGAGGGACATAAGCTTTCTCCATTGCCAAGACGCTACTGGAGAAACATTATGAGAGAGGATATCACTAGATTTACTATACTTTTTTTTAACTAGATTAACCCAAAGATTATCTTTATGTTTGAGAATTTTCCAAAGCAACTTCATTTGCAGGGCTACATTATTGACTTCAGCTTTTCTTATACCCAACCCCCCAAATTGTTTAGGAAGACAAATTTTATCCCATCCAATCAAATTAGAAGTTTTATTCAAGTGGTCTTTATTCCAAAAGAAATTCCTATAAGACTTGTCTAAATTAGAAAGAATAGTCTTTGGCAAATAAAAACTTTGCATTTGATAGTTGGCTTTAGTAGCCAAGTTCGCTTGAATAAGAACCGTTCTACCGGCTTGGGAAAGAGAGTTGGCTTTCCACTTAGGTAACTGATTGGTAACCTGATTGCAAACTTTCCCAAAAGTTTCCTTTGTAACTCGAGAATCTATAATTGGGCAACCCAAATACTCCCCTAAATTGTTTGTTTCAGCCATACCAAGTAACGAAGCAAAATTAACTTTAGTCTCATCAGAAACATTCGGAGAACACTGAAAGGCAGATTTATGAAAATTAACAAGCTGGCCAGACATAGAACAATATTTATCAAGAATTAGCTTAATAGTAGAACAACTAGTATCAGAGGCTCGCGCAAAAATCATAGTGTCATCAGCAAAGGTAAGGAATTAAAGGGATACGAACACCAGATTTACCTATAGAAACACCAATTAAGTTATCTCTTTGAGCATTAGCCGCTGACAGTTGCCTAGCAAGAAGTTCAGCACACATAATGAAGAGATAAGGTGAGAGCGGATCACCTTGACGGATTCCTCTAGATGGGGTAAACCGATCACCGGGAATGCCATTGACTAAAACAGAAAAGGAGGGAGTTGAGATGCAACACCGTATCCAGGCAACCCATTGAGAACAGAACCCCAGCTTCCTCATAGAGACTAAAATATAGTCCCATTCTAATCTATCATAAGCTTTCTCCATATCGAGTTTGATTGCAATCCACCCCTCAGATCCAGATTTTTTACTAAAAGAGTGGAAGACCTCATGAGCAATTAGAATATTGTCTTGAATAAGACATTCTGGAACAAAGGCCCCTTGCAAAGGGTGAATAATTTTTCCTAACACAGATTTTAGTCTATTGGTTATAACTTTTGAAATCACCTTATAAATTGTTGAACACAAACTTATAGGTCTAAAATGATTAGAACTGGAAGGATTATCTATTTTAGGAATTAGAGCAAGAAATGTGTGATTTATTTCTTTCAATATATTTCCTGAATGAAAAAAGGCTTTTACCGCTCTAATGACAGAGTTACCCACTAACGTCCAATATTTCTGAAAGAAAAACGGAGGGAAACCGTCAGGACCAGGGGATTTGTCAGGAGCTAGGTCAAAGACAGCTTCTTTAATTTCCTCAGCGGAGACTACTGCTATAAGATAGGTATTATCTTCATCAGAGATTATAGGAGAAAGAAGATTAAAGTCAACACCTTCATCAAATCCACAATTTGGATTTGAAATAAATCTTTTGCAAAATTCCTTTGTAATTTCACTAGAAATAATAGCTGTAGAAGAGATAACTTGATCCGTCTCCGTAGTAAAGTTTTTAATTTGATTCTTATTTCGCCTAATGGTAGCATGAGTATGATAATAACTTGTGTTTGCATCCCCAAGATGGAGATAATTAGTCTTGCTTTTTTGTTTCCAAGTAATCATGACTATATGATAATAATTTTTCTCTTTTTAGAAGAAAACGAGTTTGTTGTGACTTAAGAGAAGAGCACAAGGGATGGACTAATAGATTAGTTTGAATTTCTGCTAGTTTAGAATCAATAATTCTTAGTTGTCTAAAAACATTACCAAACTGGGACATATGCCATTTCTTTGATTCGTCCTTTAGTAGTTTACATTTCTTCACAAGGTTGAACATATGAGAGCCATTAAAACGAGTACACCAAGTTTTCTTGACAAGAGTGTCAGTCTTTTCGTTGACACCACATTTTTTCAAAACGAAAAGGGGGAGCTTTCAAGGTTTTATTCTTAGTTAAATCTAGTGTTACTTGACAATGATCTGATGAAGTGAAAGGATGATGCTTTAGAGTTGCTTGAGGGAAGTGATTAAGCCAATGTTGACTAGCTAACCCTTTATCAATGCGTTCTAGAATATTGTTTGGGCCTGCTCTTTTTTTTCTCCAAGTATATCTAGATCCCATAAAGGGAAGCTCGACACAAGGTATATGATTTAAAACATTTTTCATAACATTGAGCCTATTGGAGTTAAAAGAAGCTCCTCCTAATTTGTCCTGTTCACAACTAATTTCATTAAAATCCCCAAGAATCACAAAAGGAGAAGTTAGCGAATTCACATACTCAAAGATCTCTTCCCAGAAATCAGCTTTATGTTGGCTTTTGGGAGGAGCATAAATAAAGATGATTATAAAGGAAGTATTTTCATTTAGGAGAGTAATATTACTAGCAATAAACCGAGAAGCTTTATAAATCACTACTAAATTAAAGGGAGACTGGTTACAATCCTTCCAAAATAACCAAAGTCCACCCGCTAGACCTAAGGTGGGCACGTAATCTACATACTGAAACCCACATTGATTTGCTGTAATAAGGGAGGGGGGAGCTTGGGACTTAACTTCACAAATCATGAAGACCTTAATGGAGTTACTATTGCAAAAATCTCGAATATCAACCAAAGAGTTCTTTTTTAACACCCCTCTTATGTTCCAAAAGCCAGCAATCATGATTATTTAATAAATATCACACAAACCAGAAGTTGACTAGTAGGAGGGACTAAGGAATTAATAAGACTTACTTTAGAGAGAATGTGGCACATAACTTCAATAATAGGAGTGTTGATAACAATATCCTTAACAATGTTTCTTGAAGTGGAAAACATCCACTTGGTCTTCTGTAAAAAAGGTTGGTCATACGTAACCAGTAAAATTATTAAGCACAAATATAATTGAATAACTATTTGGGAGTATTCGTTGAATTTTTCTTTAAGGGAGATTTGTAGCAAAAAATAGACAACGCCCTCTGCGGGCAAAAGCTGCAATATACTTTCTTCTCCATTCCAATAGCTTCTGGGGCCTGGAATGGAGTAATCGAACAATATCTCGACTGAAGAATCAGATTTTCTAATTATCATACTGGAAACCAGATAATGAAAGAAGATTCTTCTAATAATTTTACATGAAAAAAGAAAGTCTTTAAACAATCTTTGACTTAAGTCAAAGATTGGAGGAGAATAATAACTTACCCCTATATTCACTGAAATTTTGACATTTTTACCTTGCTTGAGAACTGAAGAAATTAAAGGAACACAAGAAAACTTCTTCCCATGAACTGGATATATGGGATTAACAAGATTTAACTTTGTTGTAGAGACAAATCTCACTGTCGAGACGAGAAAAAGTAGAAAATTTGAGCTTTTAAAAAAAGAATTGACATGATTTTCGTCTAGCATTGGGAAACCAAATTTGCTAATTAACATACTGAGATACAGGGCACACAAAATTAAACTTCTAATATTTTTGGCTAAAAGATTGAAGTCCTGATGCAAGCATACCTTTGCATAAAAGATTGAACATGAAGAAAGGTATAATCTTGCAATTAATGAACAAGGAAACTCCTTCCCATGAAATGAACACAGGAGATCTTCGAAAGAAATTGCATCAAAAGGAGATAAGAAGCACGGTGCAACCTTCACGCACTTCTTCATCTCACCCAAGAACAGAGCACCATCACTAGCACTCCAATTAGGAATACTAGCCACACCCGAAACCGACATCAAGGCACTAATAAACACAACCATCACACCGAAATCGCGAATTCTACAAACACTAGCCAGAAAGCCCTCTTTGAATTTGAAAGGAAGGAAATAAAACCCTTTAATCCAGTCGATAGACTGGAAGGGAATTCGAAACTTTATATTAGATGAAATTGTCTGAATTAACCAGAGGATAGGATGAAAAATTCTCTCAGAAGACAAGAATTGATTTGGGGAAAATTCTGCAACTTTTGGGAGAAAGCAATTCGCTTCACAAAACACTTTAGTATTGATAATACTCACTAACAAGAGGAGTAAATGCAGTAGGATAGAACTTTGAATGAGGGAATTAGCAAATTTTGGGGCTAAATTAAGGAAATGCAGAAGAAGGTGGCTAGGGTTTGATGCTTGAGAATTGGGGCTTTTTTCTCCATTCTTTTCTCTTTCTCTCTCTTCTTTCTCACTCATTAGGAAATAGGTTCATTTGTATATATATGTATATATATATGTATATATATGTATGTATATATACATGTATATATATGTATGTATATATGTATATATATGTATGTATATATATATGTATATGTATGTATATATATATGTATATGTATGTATATATATATGTATGTATGTATATATATGTATGTATATATATATGTATATATATATATATGTATATATATATATGTATGTATATATATATATAATATATATTTTAAAAAAAAATCTTTGACATTTTTGTTAAAATTTGGACTTTTAACATTCACGTCCTAAATTCTTTTACCTAGCGTAAGAACTTTCACTTACCATTCGAAAGTCCAACGTGAGAATTGAAAACTGAAAAGGCAAAAGTTACTTTGACTCTTTTATCCACTTTTGTATTCTGTAATTTGCATTTTGATAAGACTTTAAAGATGTAAAGATATATGTAACTTACTTTATGAAATTGATGTAATGAGTCTAATTTTTCAAATTTCAATGATTCAATCACTAGAAAACATTGTGAACCTAAATCGGAAAAAAAATATTATAAAATAATCGGACTGAACTGGACTGGATTCGGACTCAAGAAAAAAGTTTCGGACTGGACTGGACTTGACTCAAAAAAAGTTTGGATCGGATTTGGACTCAATTTCTCGAGTCCAAAAAACTTTGGACTGGATTTGGATTTGACAAAGTCCAATCCTGTCCAATCCACTTACACCCTTACTTTTATGTACACAAGAAATTGCTAAACTAGTTTCATTCTTGTTCAAATTGGATTTAACTTATTAAAATTGTTTTACCGATTAAAAGTTAAAACTGATTTCTACTTAATAAAACATCTGTTAATTTTACTAGTTAAAGTGAAATTTTCGAATTATCTTTTTAGTTGAAAATGACATGGCCTTAGAAGAGTTAAGTTTACTTACATGCCCAAAGGAGATTCCATGCATATAAAACCAATTGGCAATATCGCAATAATTGGTTTAACTCATCTAGCTTATAATGTGGTACCTTTTTTCTTCTTTCTTCAATGTGAGACAACTCACATGTGCGCAACAAACAAAGCGTTTATCATAATTTGATCCGCCAACTAATACTTCTCATTTTTTTTTTGAAAGAGAAATTTCATTAATTGAATGCCAAACGGCATCTATAATAAGTAATAAAGAAAAACAAGATACAATCAAACAAGATCAGATCAACTTCGTCTTCAATGACTAATAATTCTCATTTTATATCATATATAGATGGACAATATGGTAGGGAGAAATTTTCTCCAATGACCTGGTCCCTGATCCATCTCTAGTTATTGACATGAACTTAATATTTTAACAAAAATGACACAAATCTGACCACTTTCTAATTTCTATATCCTCCAGGCCACCAGGACAAAGTTTCTATTTCTACCCTCAGCACTAAAACCATCTTAATAGGTATGAAATTATTGCCATATGTTGAATCAGTCCCGTCCCTTAGCCAGGGCAAGAGGGGAGGTCGCACGGGCTCTAGGAATAACAAGTCATTCATTCCAGATTTTCACTCACAACACTTGAAAAATTGATTTGATGAAGAATATGTAAATGATCCCGAAATACATTCATGATACATACAATAACAACCGCATAAAATTAATCAATCGCATGAATATGAACAATCATATGAAGTAGATCTCAAAAATCGCAAGAAACATGAAAAATCGCAACAAAAGTAAGGGGAAAGAAAAACCTGAAACGATCTTTGAAGAACTATTCGAGCCTCAAAATTCGTATGGGTATGAGTGACAGAGTGAGGGAAGTGAGAGGTTTCTAAAGTTCAGGGTTTGGGCAGGGTGTTGTATATACTCCATATAACGTAGTTTAATTAGGATTTATTGTTTTTTTTTTTGGGCCCCCTTTCGGGAACCCGTGGTAAGATGAATTTCCTCATGGCTGCCCTCGCATAGGGCCACTCACCCAGAGGCCCAACAAGCCCCAAACCCCTCCCCCCAACCCCCAATAATATTGAAATTTTGCTTCCACCAAGATTTGAACCTTGGTCTCCATGTGGGAGATAGGAAGCCATACCATTGGACCCAAGGGTCCTTGGTAATTAGGATTTATTGTTGCATATGGGCCAAAAATGCTGGACAAGGGTATTCGTATTATTATTACTTGTCTTATATGTACGTGATTAGGGTTGATAATCAAATGGGTCGGTTGATGCGTGTAATTAGTAGATTTAATCATTATAGGGTCACCTTATTATGATTAAACTAGTGTGTGGCCCGGGCGTTGCCACGGGTGTTACTTTTATTTTTGAATGATTGAACTTTTGTTTCTACTATTTATGCACATCGTATTGTTTACTTTGTTTCGTTTATAATATCATGTATTTTGTAAATTGCGATACAAAACAGCTAATTATGACCGAAGTTCAGCATCATTTTTACCTTTGGGACAGTAGATATATGTCAAGTGCAATAATGAAAATAATACTCCAAATTCATGGTTGGAGGAAGGGGATGACCGTCACTGTGAAGAATAAAGACATATAAGGGATTTTGTGGACTTAAGAGTCAATAAAAAATATTAGATGAGATGGTAAATGTATCTTAACTCTTATAATTACTAAGAGGTTAGGGGTTCAATTCAAAACAATAGCATATATTTTTTAAAAATGCTGATGACCTGACTACTGTTGATTAATTGCACACATGGCATAATTCTAGTGCAAGCGGGAGGGTTCCACGTGGCGCATAAACTTTGACAAGCACGCCTTTTAATATATTTGTATAGATAAAGGGTCTGGTCAGAGTGGGTTGCGTGTCGGTAATGACGGGTCGATAAACGAACAAAGCAAATAGATGGACAAAGTAGCCATAAGTGAGTACGAGTAAATATTAGACCTTGTGTTACTTTTTTTTACAGTTTCCTTTTAATTTTACAAAAATATTAGGTTATTATTGTTGACCTTGTAACGTTTCGGCTTGTCTAATAAAGACCATGTCTATCATGGCCCCACCCATTAAGAGCCCTTTTTATGTGACCGTACCCTTGTACCCAAATAGTTACCCTGTACAATAAACAAGTTTACACTTGATGCTTGTGAAAACAAATACAAAGTTCATTTGCATAATAACATGTACGAAAAATTGTGCGCAAAGTTCATTGCATCTTTTTCTGATTTTTAAAAACTAATAAATTAGAGATCTTGTAAATGTTTTTGTTAATTGAGGGTATAATGGTAAAAGAGGGTGGACACTAAGTCCTCCCCTCTTCCAATATATGATAGAGATTAGCCTTATATTTACATGCTGTAATTACATAATCACTTTAAAAGACTAATTGTATCGGTATCAAGTGGTAGATAATTTCTCCAAATGGTATCTTGCTCTATAGTAGGTAATAAATTTAGTATTAATAGTATGAAAAATTGGATTTACCATAATTACATCGTAATGATGATTAACAACCAATATTTATTGAAACAAGTCATTCATACTTTGTAAAATTTATACTCCATACGATATAATAAACTCTAATAAAATACTATAATAACGCTGAAAAAATACTATAAATGACATATGCATATCATCTTTGTTAATTATTTATAAACCATCCAACTTAAATAATGATAAAACAAACCAAAACTTAAATCACATAAAGTGTGAAATTTATATTCGATGATTAAAAAAAGACCTCAAAAGCTCTAATGGAGAAGTAGAGGACATTTGAATGAGTTCGACACTGACGGATCTAGATAAGTTTAGGTTACCAATCAATCTAATGCTCTCTCTATTTCCTTTTGTTCTTACTATTTGGAATCTTGACACTATTCACAATTAGAGAGAATCTTTTAAATTATGTTCAACATATGAGAAAAAAAATATTGTCATGTGGGGTCTTGTTTGATTCATCTCAATGAGTACTTTATTAATATTCAACTGTTATAATTTTTACTAATACACAATGAACTATATTTAAGGCCAAATAATTGCATTGGCAAACATAAAGTCAAAATAGGATGAAAAAAAAAGAAATAGAGGGAGTAATAAAAATTTAAAAAATTAGTTTTGTTAAAACTAATACTCACTTTCAAACAAGTAATAACAAATGTTTGTATTACACTTGTATATCTTGATTAGAAATAGAGATGTCAGATCACTTTAACGTTACAAGTTATGGTTAAATCTAAACAGGTTCAGGTCATGTCAGTTTAGGTCATAACATGTCGTTTTATCAAAAGGGTTCGGTTTACATCATAATGGAGACAGTAAAATAATTTATTTGTTCCCCGTAAACAGGTAAAAATTTTTTTTTCCGTGGAACAAAGTTAAAATAATTTACATTTTCCAGAAATAGTTCAGTTTAGGCTCAAGTTATTGTGGGCAGATCGAAATCAGGTTCAAGCCAATACGGGTCAGGTAATAAAAAATGTGAGTCTCATCTACTTTTTGTTAACTTTGTCTCTCAGTGCATTCTCTCTAAACACGCCACTCTCTAAAATACTCTCATAAATAAATTGTTGATCAGCATTACGTGTTTGAAAAAACCCTAGGCCTATTTAAGTATTGATTTTTTCCTCATATTTCAACCTAAATAATATAATGCACTAATTATTAAAATTCACATAATGGCGTGTTTGGATAATTCCAGGTCAATTTAAAAGAGTTTATTACATAGTGAATATGAAATTATAAATCAAATTATGTTATTTATAATTCTCAAGATGACCATCCGTAGACTACTCCCAGTCAAGCGTGTAACTAAGGAAATAAGCTCCCTAAAAGAAAGATGAATCTTGTTAGAATGAGTAATCTGCTAAGTCCCTTTAAAGTAATCATGAGTGGTATTACATCTACTCTTTGACATTTTACGGTTACTAGTAAAAAATTTAAGCCTTAATATCTTTAATTTATATATTTGTATAAATATAAAAGTTGATATTTTAAAATTATTTATTGATACGAATTTAGTTGGATTACAACATGATTATATCTTCCTAATATATAAATCACAAACAATAATCATAAGATATGGATAATGTCAATATACATCTAACTTCTCAAAATCTTAGTTCATTCACTAATTAACCTATCTTTCTCCCTAAATTTGACACAAATTATTCGGTTCCAAAATATTTTGATTTTGGGACCGAACAGATGACAGAAAATTCAAAATTTCCGAAACGCAAACAGGATTAGAAAAAACTAGTGGTCTGTATAGTTTGGACCTATTTTTATTTTTTTTCACTTTAAAAAATTATCGTATTTTTAGGTTTATAATTATATTTTATTTTAATATTTGAAAAAATATAGATGTTAATAATATAATAATAATTTTTTGATATATTATCTATAAAAAATAGATAAAATATAGTAAAATTAAGTTTTATATAAAAAGAGAAAAAATAATATATGTCCACCCGATTTGGACCGAAAAATCAAAACTTTAAAAAACTTGGACCAAATACCGGTCTTAAAATAAAACTTTAAACTCGCCCTAGGGTAGCATAAAGTGAGTGAAGCGCTAATTTGTTTCCATGCATTAATCATTTCAGCACTTTTATCATCCCAAATAATAGCAACATTCATCCAATTAGGGTCATTTGCTTCAAATGTAAAAGCGGATTCTACACCATCTTGAATTTGCAAATTGCGGACGGTTTCAATGAAATGAAGACAAATATCCAATTAATATATAATATCTCCTTGTTGACTGATCATTCCCATTTAAACATATTATAGCATTGATGAGAACTTGGAGACCTAATTCTTTTGGTATTCCTCTTCTCACATAACTAGAATTGTAACCAAGAGATTCACTGTTAAATAATTTATGTTAGGTCATACCACTAAAATCACTAAAACACTTCCACTTATCTGCATTTTTGAAAGAGAGGCCATAAATGTTACCTTTCCAAATAAGGATTGGTACTTGATAGGTCAATATATCACCACTATCCTCTATGTTTCCCTTCCATTTAGATTGAATTGCATTATCGTTTCTGAAATCAAATACTACATTTCTATCTAATAGATCCTCATCGTAAAATTTCAGAACCAAAAGAACAAAGTATTGGCCTAAATTTGACACAAAATATTCGGTTCCAAGATATTTTGATTTTGGGACCGAAAAGATGACAGAAAATTCAAAAATTTTGAAACGTAGATAGGATTAGAAAAAACTAGTATGATTATGGTCTGTATCATTTGGACCTATTTTTATTTTTTTCACTTTAAAATATTATCGTATTTTTAGGTTTATAATTATATTTTATTTTAATATTTAAAAAAATATATAGATGTTAATAATACAATAATAATTTTTTGCTATATTATCTGTAAAAAATAGATAAAATATAGTAAAATTAATTTTTATATAAAAAGAGAAAAAATAAAATACGTCCAATCGATTTGGACCAAAAAATCAAAACTTTACAAAAACTTGGACCAGACACCTGTCTTAAAATAAAATTTTAAACCCGCCCCACGGTAGCATAAAGTGAGTGGACCTATTTTTATTTTTTTCACTTTAAAAAATTATCGTATTTTTAGGTTTATTATTATATTTTATTTTAATATTTGAAAAAATATAGATGTTAACAATATAATAATAATTTTTTGATATATTATCTGTAAAAAATAGATAAGATATAGTAAAATTAAGTTTTACATAAAATACGTCCAACCGATTTGGACCGAAAAATCAAAACTTTAAAAAACTTGAAACAAACAATGGTCTTAAAATAAAACTTTAATTCCGCCCCACTGTAGCATAGAGTGAGTGAAGCGCTAATTTGTTTCCATGCATTAATCATTTCAGCACTTTTATCATCCCAAGTAATAGCAATATTCATCCAATTAGGGTCATTTACTTCAAATGTAAAAGCGGATTCTACAGCATCTTGAATTCGCATATTGCGGATGTTTTCAATGAAATGAAGACAAATATCCAATTAATATAGAGTATCTCCTTGTTGACTGATCATTCCCGTTTAAACATATTATAGCATTGATGAAAACTTGGGGACCTAATTCTTTTGGTATTCCTCTTCTCACATAACTAGAATTGTAACCAAGAGATTCACTGTTAAATAATTTATGTTTGGTCATACCAATAAAATCAGTAAAACACTTCCACTTATCTACATTTTTGAAGGAGATGCCATAAATGTTACCTTTCCAAATAAGGATTGGTACTTGATAGGTCAATCCATCTCCACCCTCCTCTATTTTTCCCTTCTATTTAGATTGAATTGCATTAACGTTTCTGAAATCAAATGCTACATTTCTATCTAATAGGTCCTCATCATAAAATTTCAGAACCAAAAGAACAAAGTCTCGGCCCTAAATTTGACATAAATTTATTCGGTTTTCAAAATATTTGGATTTTGGGACCGAAAAGATGATAGAAAATTCAAAATTTTCGAAATGTAGACAGGATTAGAAAAACTAGTATGATTATGGTCTGTATCAGTTGGACCTATTTTTATTTTTTTCACTTTAAAAATTTATCGTATTTTTAGGTTTATAATTATATTTTATTTTAATTCTTGAAAAAATATAGATGTTAATAACATAATAATAATTTTTTGATATATTATCTATAAAAAATAGATAAAATATAGTAAAATTAAGTTTTATATAAAAAGAGAGAAAAAATAAAATACGTCCAACCGATTTGGACCGAAAAATCAAAACTTTAAAAAACTTGGACCAAACACCGATCTTAAAATAAAACTTTAAAAACGCCCACAGTAGCATAAAGTGAGTGAAGCGCTAATTTGTTTCCATGCATTAATCATTTCAGTACTTTTATCATCCAATTAGCGTCATTTGCTTCAAATATAAAAGCGGATTCTACAACATCTTGAATTTGCATACTGCGGACGTTTTCAATAAAATGAAGATGAATATTCCATTAATATAGAGTCTTTCCATGTTGACTAATCATTCTCATTTATGAGAACTTGAGGACCTAATTCTTTTGGTATTCCTCTTCTCACATAACTAGAATTGTAACCAAGAGATTCACTGCTAGATAATTTATGTTTGGTTATACCACTAAAAATCACTAAAACACATCCACTTATCTGCATTCTTGAAGGAGAGGCCATAAATGTTACTTTTCCAAATAAGGATTGGTACTTGATATGTTAATCTATCTCCATATCCTCTATGTTTCTCTTCCATTAAGATTGAATTGCATTATCGTTTCTGAAATCGAATACTACGTTTCTATCTAATGGGTCCTCATCATAAAATTTCAGAACCAAAAGAACAAAGTCTCGTCCTTAAGGTCATTGATGTTCTTTCTGGAAGGAGTACAAGAAATCTTCTCACATCCCCAACTACCCCAGACACAATTGTTCTAATCAGTAAAATAGCTTCCAATATTCTTTTTCATTTTCACTGTAACAAACCAAAATTCTCAACTTTAACTAAAACAAAGAACTACATTTCAAAACTTCCAACAGATTTTCACTTTAACTCATTGAAACTGTTTATTATTTAACAAAAACAAGGAAAAAATATTGAAAGAATAAGTATTGTACGTACACTGCCTGTGGTGCTTCTACAAAACAAATCCAAGAGGAAACCAATGACAAACAATCCCGTTCCTGAGATTTTAAAGGGCTTATGGTGAATCTGCAAATTGAGGCGCTAATTAGGAGTGTTAATCATCCCGTCCGAAATGAAAAATAGACTGGTCTTTTGGTCCAAGTTTTTTAAAGTTGTATTTTTCGGTCCAAATAGGTTGACAGAGGTGATTTTTGAAATTGATATTGACCTCTCTTAATCATTAAAAGAAACATTCTTAAAGTGATAATATTTATTGAATTTACGAATTTACATAATTTATTATGATAGAAACTGTGGTTTCTCTAAAAGAATCAATATAACATGTAAATTAATTAAACTCGTAGCGTTGAACTTGATGATTGTCATGATATAGTTATTGGAGATGCAAACTCTAATGCGCTAAATAATAGCCAGCTAAACATGAGATAGAAAAATTTTATATGGGTACCCTATACAAAGTATAATCACAAAAAAATCCCCCTTATATTAATAAGACATAAGTTAGTTGACTTATACAAGTTTAGCCAAAAATTCCTAACTTTTACTAAGTGATTATTCAAAAAACCATAATCAACATGTTCTTATAATCACTTAGTAAAAGTTAGGAATTTTTATAGTTTATTTTTTTATTATAATCAACATGTTATTACAAGTTTGGGCCCGAGTGATGTCCTGTGTTATTTTTTCATTGTTAACAAAAATAGAATTTATTTAGTAGTTGGAATTAGAATATGGTTCGATATAAGAAATGCAGCTTAGTGGTAAGATCATGACATTTGAAGTAAGAGATGAGGGGTTTCCAATCCTAAGCTCTTACATAAATCCTTTGATCATTTTCAAAGGAAATGTCATGTCAGTAAAAAAAATGCGAAAAAGTCTTTTTTATTCACAATATGCATTCAAAACATAATAACTTAACTCTTGATTTCGATTAAAAGTCCATAATATCATCATTGATCTTGACAAAAGAAGCAATAAAGGATCTCTTTCTTCCATAATTGAGGTTGTGGGTTCAAAATTTTACACAAATGACATGGCGCCATGTTAGTGTTTGAGGGGGGAGAGGGAACATGTGGCCACTTAGATGCCTACTTAGATGCCTACATTTCTTAACCACGCTTTTAAAATAATAATAATAAAATATTAAACTGGTCATTTTTTTTCTCTTGTAATAATTTTATAATTTAAAAATCCAATAAGGCTCAAGGTTTTAATAGTTGAAATTAGAATTGTATTACATATAGTGATGTAAATATCGGTAGTAATATCACGATATTATAAAGTAAGAGATCACGGGATCAAGATTTCTCAATGATGAATTGGCGCTATATTAATTTATGAGATGGGGTGACACATGGCGAGCTACAATGCTTACTCATACGTTTAATTAATATATATATGTATACCTAATATATGTTAGGAACGAAATAATCTAAAAATTCAACCCAATTTATTAGAGACATATATACATTATATTAATTTTCATTATTGAACACATACAATTGAACTTCACGTAGCGGTATGGATGGCAGTAGAGGTGATCAAAATGTGGGCAGGGGCACCACTATTAAAAATTGTCTCGCACAACAGGTCAGGCCTGACCAAATTTTTAGCCGATTTTTGTTGTCCAAAGCCCGCTTTTTCTGTACCAAAAATAGCAGACTTTTCGGGCCAAGATCTTTGTTTGCTTGCCCAAACTCCGTCCCAAACCAAAAAAAATACAGGCCGGGCCGAGCTTAAAATCGGGCCCAAAAAATCTGCTCAAGCCCGAACACTTTCAGACCGAGATACCTTTGATCAGCTCTAGATGGCAGCTAAAGTATTATGAACGCGATGTACAAGATATCTAGGAAATATTCTCGTTTACATCAGCACAATTCCTAGCTATTTGTAATACACAAGGGAAAAGCTTCATATAGTGGATCCTATTTATTCAATAAGTTTACCATTTTGAGCACCTCAAATTCAAAAACCAAAATATTTAAATACATCATCAAAGAATAATAAAAAGGCAATCAATTATCCCACCAAAAAAGCATCAATTCCCCTCCCACCACCTTTCAAAAATGCATCTATGAATCATCATCTAAGACCACTCAAAAGTTGAGAACTCAAACAAAACAACAATCCCCCTTTCTTCCCCAAAAACAATGTTCATCATCATCATCAAAACCAACCATGTCACCGTTCTTCTTCTCCTCCTTTTCCTCCTTTCTTTCTTCTCTTATGCCAACTCCTACGTCTTCATCTATGCTGGTTGTTCCCAAGACAAATTCCAACCCTCCTCCCCTTTTGAATCCACCATCAACTCCTTCCTCACCTCCGTCGTTAGCTCCTCCTCGCAAACCGGCCTTTACAACACCTTTACTCTAGGAAACTCCTCCCCTAACACCCCTTCCGACACCTCGATTTACGGCCTTTACCAATGTAGGGGAGACTTAAAACCTGATGATTGCACAAGTTGCATTAAAAGTGCAGTCACCCAAATAGGCCTCATCTGTCCTTACTCCTATGGGGCTACCCTACAACTTGAGGGTTGTTATGTTAGATACGAACGGTACAATTTCCTAGGAAAATCTGACTCAACTGTCATGTACAAGAGGTGTAGCCGGAGCACGAGCAACGACGTTGAGTTTTTCCGTAGGAGAGATGATGTGTTAGGCACCATACAAGGGGCGTCTGACGGGTTTAGGGTTTCGAGTTCAGGGTCTATTCAAGGGTTTGGACAATGTTTAGGGGACTTGAGCTCTAGTGATTGTTCTAGTTGTTTGAGTGAGGCTGTTAAGGAGCTAAAGACACTTTGTGGTCAAGCTGCTGCAGCTCATGTTTTTTTGGGTAAGTGTTATGCTGAGTATTGGGAAGCTGGGTACTATGACTTGTCTACTCATTCTTCAGGTACTAATTCGTACTCCTTAATTGCATATTTTTTTAGCCTATAGTTCGATAAATGTGAACGTAATAATAATGGTAGTTCTTGTTCTTATTTTCTTGATGTAACTTTTACAAAAGAATAAAAAAGGTTTACAACTAATTATTAGCATGTTATGGGTTCCTATAATAATGAGAGCTATATGGCATGATTACCATTACCCCAAACAATGCACACACATTAGTAATAAGGTTCATAAGTCATAATTTGTTCGTTCCATTAACTCATTGTCACAAATATGGCAGGATTACCGCAAACCATGCACAGACGTTAGTAATAAGGTTTGTAGACACATTTTGGTCGTTCTATTAGGTTCGTAGACACACCTCGTTCGTTCTATTAACTAGTTGTCACAATAGGTCCAATTTTGACTTAATTTGTTCTAAAGTATGATTCATTGGATATATAATACTCACTTATGTATTCGTTCTCGTACTTGGGTACAATAACTGAAACTAAACTATGCTAATAACAGAAATGTTAAAAAAAAACATAATGTAGTATATATTCAAACCATTCAATAACTAAGGAAAGTATTTTTAATTAGAATTGGCAAATTAAAATTCACAAGCCAAATATTACGGGCAAACAGTTTATCCTTCTCAAAAGGAAATATAAGTGGACAAAATAAATACATTTTCAATTGTTATATAAAGGTCACTATTTCATGCTAATTGATATATTGCTAATACTTGATTATGAGAACATCTTGAATGGATTATCTCTAGTAACCATCTAAGCTTATCTTTATCTAGAAAGATCAGGAATAGGCTAAGAATTAGGGGAATGAAACAAAATTAAAAGGTAAAAATGGTCAAAAACCATTACTTTAAATTTTTATCGAACAATAACCATTACTTTTTATATAAAGTAAAAGCATCAAAGCATATTTTGATACGTTACTTTCTTTTGGTCACCTTCAGTTTTTTGATAGTTGGTAGTGCCCTTTTTCCTTCGAGTATGTTTGTCTTATCGCCTTCCATTATCTTTCTTTCCCCTAATTGATTATTCCCTTTGTTGTGATCATAAACCTGTACTTTTTGATTCGATCATATTACTTAGGCATGTCATAATGGATTATAATAAAGCTCTTTGTTTACCTTGTTTTAAACAACTAATACGGCTCCTGTCAACAACCTTTGTAGCAATAATTGGTACCGATATGTTTCTTTTCGTATAATGTTAATCCACATATTACTTGTCCATGTTAAATTAAGTTCATTGTCAATAAGTTAATTGATAAAGTAAGATTAGTTTGAGTAGCTTTAAATAAGTGAAAATCATGTTGAGAGAATACTTCATAACAACCTGCTTGGTAATGATGATGAATCTATGGATAAGTTTTTAAAGAGAGTCATATATCAATTAAGATATATGGTAATATTTGTCCACTTTGTTTTTCTCCTCATTTTTTTATATTTAGAGGTGGCATTGAGTGATAATGAGAATTTATAATTTAAAACACATATTAACATATGATGCTTCAATACCATATAAATATCGGCATGCGACTTTCTTTACAAAAGTTTTATATACTGTTATTACCAATACTTCATCTTATTATTGGTTACCAATTATGTTTACATTTATATTTTAGGTATCTCAAAATACCATGCCACCTTCTAAAATTAGTAAAATTAAAACTTTAAATTTCTCATTATTCCTTTAGTTACAGACGAACACTCCTAAGTCCTGATTTATTCTTATTGTTTTTGAAAAAAGCTACGCTATGCTAATAAGGTAGAGATAGAAAATTAATTCAAAAGTGAAATATAATTGTAATATTTGAAGGCAAAAGTTAATGAACGCTCCCAAGATGAAGTATTTCCTCCATTTTGTTTTAAATGAAAAGTAGGGTCTTGTCACGGGGATCTAGGAGAAGAGAGAGATAGCAAGATAAAGAGAGGGACCTATGTGATGAAGAGAACGATATAGAAAAATAAGTACCAAATAGAGTAACATTTTATTTATTTTAAAACAGGAAAAAATGGTAAATATTTTATTTATATTATAACGAAGGAAATATAAAGAAGAACAATTTTAAATTAACAATGATTTGATGAAATGAGTCATATTATTGACAGAAAATGGGAGTCCTGACATATTGACTATTGAATACTTAAATGCAAGCACAACTTTTTATGCACAAAACCACTTGTTGTAGCGGACTAAACTAAAGGTGACTAAAGGTGCTTATCCACTTATCATACAAGAACCAAAGTTGATACCATCAGACAAGAGAATATTATGATGCATGCCTACAAAAAAAAATGTATGTAGGTCATCCTTAATTAATACTTTTCTGTGATGTCTCCTGTACCTAGAGAAAAAAAAAAGAGCTTTTCTGTGATGATCATATGATTAAATAATTCTGCTTTCTACATAATATGCATATCATGATTAGTGCCATTGTGTTGTTAAATTATAAATATATGTCGCACTATATTTAAAATTTTGGACTAGGAAAGGTTGAGCTCGTTAGTGCCTTAGTGATCGTAAAACTCTTACTCTTAGACTCTTAGATTAGATGCTTTATGAATTCACGTTTCGTCTTTCTTGGTGCATGCATTGTTTGTGTTTTAACACTGTTACTTACTCTCTCGTTACTTTTAAAGAGTTACATTTTTTTTCTTTTTTAGGGTCTAAATTCAATAATTATGACTTTGTCCACAAGAATATAAGTGAAAATACGGTTATACAGTATGTGACATTATTATTAAATTAATCTCAAAATTTTCATAATATTAAATTAAATTTAAATAATTTAAATACGTCAATATAATTATTAGTTACTCTTATAGAGCGTGAAATATAGTGACTTAAAAAAGATAGAGGTAGTACTTTCTCAATGCGAAATTCAACATCATGTTGTCTCAAATTCTTATAATTGAAATTTTGTATAGGTTATATCTAGATATCCTGCCTCAACTTAGATGATTAGAATTTTAGGGGATGTGACAATATTTTTCAAGCATGACATGCATATTAATGCACGTGATTTATTATTTTCAAATGGAGGTGGTGCCATCTAGAAATGCACGCAAAAAATGCATTCATTTAATTTTTAACTGTACGAAGAAAATCACTTATTATTATTTTCCCCATGAAACTAACTATCTTCCCTCTCCTTGGTTTCTATGTGGCTTTATTATATACAGATCCGTCGAATGATGATGAAGTTGCAAAAACAGTGGCTATTATTGTTGGGATCATTGGAGGAATTGCAGTTTTGATCGTTCTTCTCTCCGTTTGCCGGAAAAAAGCGGGTGGTGGCAAATAATAAACCCCTCAAATCCATAGAAAATGTATTTAACTTTTATTTTTCATGTGCATCATGTTAAATTTTGTCTTGAAGTAAGTTTTCAAATGAGCTAGGCAATTAATTACATGATCAATTCATTACTTTATTCTCATAATTAAAAGTGTTTCTATATATATGCATTATTATTATTGTTTACCACTACTAAATTTTTGTAAGATGTTATAAGGACTGTATATATCATTTTTATATTTCAAATAGTACTATAATTTATATTTTGAAAATTACTCCTTTAGTTATAGGGAGGACTACTAAGACCTAGGTTATTGACATATTTCATACTCTTCTAAGTGATGTTCTCTTTATCTCCTAAAAAGGGCAGCAGTGATTCTCTTCAAGCTGTCATGGATGCTTTAAGAAGTTGAAAAAGAAAAAGGAAAGAAAGAAAAAACTACGAGATAATATCGATAAAAAAATCTACAAGCTAGTTCTCCTCTTAATCAGGTTGGTGGGTTTTGCTTCTTTACTCTGCATGAGCCCACACATTATTAACCAAATTGGCCCATTGAATCAAATCTATTTTAATGAGAGTGTTTGATTGGGTGTTAAATATATTTATGAAAAAGTAGTTTTCCTTTGTTTGTTTGTAGAAGGTTGATAATAATTTTCTTAAATAGTGGAAAATACTTTTTTTTGAAGTTAAAAGTCATTCTTTTGATTTGAAGTCATACGACATCTACAATAGAGGTCAAAAACTAACAAATGCATATCAGATTGAAATAAATATAATTCTAATATAGCAAAACCACGATCATTGAGTAAATCTAACACTTCTGAAAACATAATTTACCCATTTTCAATCAACGGTAGGAAACATTTCCTTCTCAAGGAAAATCATATTTTTCTCCTTATTCTTCACCTTCTTCCATCCGTCCTCCCTCATTCATTTTCGTTCTTTTTTATATTTTCTCTCTACTTTTTCATGCAAGGAACCAATTAACAAAAACTAAACAACAATTATTACATCTTTTCCTTGGAAAATGTTTTTCCATCTAACTAACTGGAACCGCAGTAGCATCCCGATGTCATGTGTGTGCTTACAAAAACCTTGTGATCTTGAAGATATAATAAAGTCTTTCAATTACAATAAAAAGAGTTTTAGTTTGGAGAATAATAACTCTTCATCAATCATGATACAATATTAAAAAAATACAAATTTTCAGTGAATTTCAAAAAAAAATATATATAGATACAATATTTCTTTGACTTGCCTAACTACGAGATTTTTCATGCGAAGGTTTCCTAATATGTATAAATGATCAAAGAGTGACCCCTATAGCTATATACGTATCATACTCTTTGTTTGGACCCCTGATCTGGTCCAACAGTGTTATGCAAAGCCCACCTAAAAGATCTGATCTGTATGCTCCCAAGGGGCCCATCAGCTTAGACAGAAAACAACTTTACCATAAAAGGGAGACAACTTTCCTACAGACATGGATGCTCCCCAATAGGGTTTCCCTGTCCCGGGAAATCCCCAACATTATAAAAGCAAAGAAGTCCAATCAATGAACAGTATTCAATTCTCACCTAACAAAACCAGAGCATCTCTCTCTAGAAGCTGTTCACTTTCTCTCTCTACCTCAATCTCAACCGACTTGAGCGTCGGAGGGGCTTTCCGGGAACACCCCGGGCTAGGTTTCTTTGTTTTGCAGGACCTCGGTTGACAAGACTCGGGATTATACTCCAACTCGGGATTTTAACCTCTCTAAACACACTAACTCTTTTGACTAGTTTCTAGGCGAAAAACGGTTTAGCGCCGTCCGTGGGGACACTACATCTCAAAGCTACGTACCGAGAGTAACATGGCACCCCGAAGGAAAACAACCCGAGCTTCGGTACCTTCTTCACAACCAACCCCGATTCGGTCCCAGAACACAATGTCTTTGGTCGAGTCACTAGCCATTGACGATGAGGGATCTACCCCTCGTAACGAGGAACACAATGGTCCCCAGGGAACAATACCATGCCGATCAAACCCCATCACCATGGCAGACATAGAAAGAATAGCTCGGCGGTTGAATGCAAACATGCAACGCAGCTTGCGGGAGCTCATAGCGGGAATCCCACAACTAAACCGGGGGATACCTCGAGAGTTGACCCCAAGGAGAGCTGCAACCCGGGGGTGATCCAAACACTCACGTCCCCTAACCAGGGACGGGCAACGAGTGGGAGGGGAAAGGCCCCGACAGGGGACAACTCCCGTAGGACACCCAACTCGGATGCCGGCGAATCATCGAAGAGAATCGTAGGCGTCGGAGTGGAGCGGGACGCTCGGAATTTACTTAATGACAAAAGGAGAGCCAACCAGGAGAAGACTCGCCGGGGAAGAGCAAGCTCAATCTAGGACTCCTAGACGGGGGAGGGAAGTGTCCCCCCTCGGGTCCAAGAAGACCGGGACGGAAGGGGAAGGAGACTCGGGACCTCCACGAAACAAAAGTCCCATCTTGATCAACAGGGGGGTATTGAACTTCATGACGCCCTTCAGTCGGGAGATCATGGAAGTCCCTAACCCCAGAAAGTCAAGGTCCCTCAGATTGAGCAGTACTCGGGAAATAGCTACCCCGACGATCACATGGCCGCCTATAAGGCCCGGATGAGTGTACAAACGGGGTGTGAAGCGGCGTGGTGCCGTTACTTCCCGACTACCCTCAAGGGCCTAGCACTCAGTGGTTTTCGGGGCTCTCCCCGGCATTATCACGAACTTTTCCGTGTTGGAAGCGTTATTCCACCAACATTTCATTGCCGGGCGTCGGACAAAAGACAAGCATCCACCGATGTCAATCAAGCAACGAGAACATGAAAGCCTGGCCGACTACATCAAGCGCTTCAATGAGGAATCCCTCAAGATCTCTGACCTTCAAGATGGGGTAGCCTTCACCGCCTTGATGTCGGGACTCTGGCCCGGCAAGTTCAGATGGTCCCTGGCCGAGAATGAAGTCACCACATTCATCGAGGCCATGAGTCGGGCCCGGGAAATTCATTCGGGCCTCGGATATTTGCAAGCTTGTTGTGGAGAAGTCGAGGAAAAGAAAGGAAGAAACCCCCTACAGGGAATCCAACAAAAGCACTAAAAGCTGACAAAGAACTCCTTCCGAGAACTACGGATAATGGGAATGACCCCGCTTCAACGAAATCGGCGTGAGATCTACCTAGATCTGAAACACAAGTCGGTATTGCCCATCCCTCCCCCTATAAGGACCTCAAAGGAAAGAAGGGATCAGCGACTGTGGTGTGAATATCACCGAGAATGTGGGCACACCACTAAGGATTGTCGGGAATTGAAGAAGGCCTTGGATCACTTGGCTGATCAAGGAAAGTTGAACAGATACATCAAGCACTCTCGGGAAGAGAAAGGAAAGGAGAAGGAAGGAAAAAATGACAGTGACAACACCGACGGGTATGTCGGGGTAATAGCAGGGGGGCATGCCTCGGGTGGCCTAACCGGTCGAGCCCGCAAAGCTCACCTGCACGCAATAAAGCGACAAGTCTTGGAAATTGAGCCCACGAAGGCGGGATGCCCCGTTATGACGTTTGGGGAGCCTGACCGGCACTTGCACACCCCCCACGACGACCCTCTCGTCATAGAAATGAAAATTGCCAACTCTAGGGTCAAGAGGATATTGGTCGACAGTGGTTCTTCAGCGGACATCATCACGCTAGAATGCTTACAGAAGCTGAAGTATACCGAGAAGGACGTAACCCCGACCAGTCAGCCGCTGATAGGCTTCGGGGGAGCATCCGTGTACCCCCTCGGGTTCGTAAAGTTGGCTGTGAGACTCGGGGAAAGAGGCAAGGGAAGAAGCCTACCAGTTGACTTTCTGGTAGTCGATACCCCACTTCCTTATAACGCCATCATGGGCAGGCCCACTATGAACAAGATAAAGGCAGCCATCTCGGTATACCAACTACTCTTGCAATATGAGACTGACGAGGGTCAAGTCGGGAAGATATATGGAGATCAACAGACAGCCCGGGAGTGTTACACAAACAGTTTTAAAACACCAACTTCAGAAGAAAGACCAAGGAAGAGAAAGAGGGAAGACCCGCGAAACCCCGGATCGGCCTCGGGGTCTACCTATCAGAAAACCCAAAACTATACGAACGACCCCAACCAGTCGAGGAAGATGAAGAAGTAATGCTTGACGAAGGCCTCGGGAAAGGGGTAAGGATCGGCAAAAACCTTAGTCCCGAGGTCAGGGAAAAACTCATCAACACCTTGCGTGAGTACAAGGACGTGTTTGCCTACTCCGCCTCGGACATGCAGGGGCTGGATCCCAAGTTCGCATCACATGAGCTAAACATTAAGGAGGGATTCCGCCCAATCAAGCAGAAGCTCAGACATCAAGGACCCGAGAGAAACGCAGACAGCGAGCGTAAGAGGTCAAGAAGGCTGCTAGAGGCGGGTATCATTGAAGAATGCCAATACACCGAGTGGTTGGCCAATGTTGTTCTAGTTAAAAAAGCTAATGGAGCTTGGCGCATGTGCGTCGACTTCACTGATCTGAACAAGGCATGTCCTAAAGATAATCACCCGCTGCCAAAGATTGATAGGCTGGTCGATTCAACGGCCGGTCACGAGTTGCTCAGCTTCATGGATGCCAACGCGGGATATCACCGAGATCCCGATGGCGGAAAAAGGACCGAATACATCCGCATTCGTTATGACCCAAGGCGTATACTTCGCTACAAAATGATGCCCTTTGGGCTAAAGAACGCAGGGGCTACTTATCAACGAACGATCAACAAGGTCTTTGAGGAGCAACTCGGGAAGAACATTGAGGTCTACGTAGACGATATGATCGTCAAGAGCAAAAAAGCAGTTGATCACGTCGGGGATTTAGCAGAAACGCTAAACACCCTACGACGCCATGGCATGAAGTTAAATCCCAAGAAGTGTGTATTCGGGGTCAGAGGGGGGAAATGCCTCGGGTTCTTGGTAGATGAAAGAGGAATTGAGGCTAACCCCGACAAGATCAACGCAGTGTTAAACATGTCCTCACCAAGGAATGTGAGAGAAGTTCAAAGGCTAACAGGGTGCCTAGCAGCGCTGGGCCGCTTCTTGTCTCGCTCGGCTGACAAGAGCTTGTTATTCTTCAGAGCGCTGAAAAGGAAGGAGTTTGATTGGGACAACGAGGCCGAACAGGCATTCCAACAGCTAAAACACCACCTAGCAACGCTGCCCAAACTCATATCACCCTTGCAGGGAGAAGCACTCTACATATACCTCTCGGTATCAGAGTACGCCCTCAGTGCGGTGCTCGTAGCAGAAAGAGAGGGAACTCAGCACCCCGTGTACTTCATCAGCCATGCTTATAGAGGAGCAGAAGCAAGATACAGCCAGATTGAGAAGATGGTATTCGCGCTGGTCATGGCGAGTAGGAAGTTGAAGCCATATTTTCAGGCGCATCCCATCAAGGTCCTAACCGGACAACCCATCAGAAAAGTAATTGAAAGCAGAAATCATTCAACTCGGATGACCGAGTGGGCAGACCAGTTGGCGGACTTCGGATTGGAATATGAGCCCCGAAGGGCAATCAAGGCACAAGCGCTGGCCGACTTCATCAGTGAATGTAGCTCCCGACCCCCGGACCTGGAAGAAAGGGAGTCGTGGGAGTTGCAGGTGGATGGGTCGGCTTAAGAAAGCCTGGCAAGGAGCCGGGCTTGTGATCATTCCTTCAGTCGGGGAAAAGATGGAGTACGCGGTGAAGTTCGACTTTTTGGCTTCCAATAACGAGGCTGAATACGAAGCTCTAATCTTAGGCCTCCAAATCTGCATCAATGCGGGAGCCCAGGCAGTCACGGCAAAATCGGATTCACAACTCATAGTTGGACAGGTCTCGGGGGAGTACGAGGCCAAGGAGGACAACATGAGGATGTACCTCCATAAAACCCGGGAGCTCATCAAGAAGCTGTCCTCATTCAAAATACAACACCTCCCGAGGTCTGAGAACCAACAAGCCGATGCCTTGGCCCGCATGGCAAGCTCAGCAGAAGGGTTGACTCCTCGAACCATCATATGGGAGGTCCTAAACCAACCAAGCATCAACTCGTCGCAGATACACACCATCAACAGGACGGACACGTGGATGGAAGAGATTATCGGGTACCTAAAGGACGGGTTATTACCTTTGGATGAGAAAGAGGCTGATAGCCTAAAAAGGAAGGCGGGGTGGTTCATCTGGCAGGAGGGCAACTTGTACAAAAAATCTTATACCCACCCCCTACTCAAGTGCGTAACTCCTTTTGAAGGGAACTACATCCTCCGAGAGATTCATGAAGGAGCCTGCAGCAGCCACCAAGGGGCCCGGACTATAGCCGGGAAAGCTTTAAGGGCCGAATACTACTGGCCCTCTTTGAAGCATGACGCCGCTGAGCTAGTAAAGAAATGCCCCAACTGCCAAATGCACGGGGACATCCCTCGGGCTCCAACTAACCCCTTAACCACCATTCAAGCTGTCTTACCCTTTGATAAATGGGGGATGGACCTTATGGGCCCGTTCCCAGCAGCCTCGGGGCAGAGAAGGTTCCTCCTAGTAGCCATTGACTACTTCACCAAATGGGTCGAGGCTGAACCACTAGCTTCAATAACAGACAAGCAAGTGCAGAACTTCATCTGGAGGAACATCATCACCCGTTTCGGGATCCCAAGAACGCTCATATCGGACAACGGGAGACAATTCAACGGCCGGGCCACCGGGATTATTGTTCTAGATTCGGGATTCAAACACGGTTTTCAGCCGTCTCCCGACCCCAGACCAACGGCCAAGCTGAGGCAGCAAACAAAGTGGTGCTGAATGGGATTAAGAAGTCACTGGAAGGAGCAAAAGGGTCATGGGTCGATGATCTCCCGGGTGTGCTCGGTCGCAAGGGACAGTGAAAAGGAAGCAACGGCAACTCGCCCTTCGGCTTAGTCTATGGAAGTGTATTTGTTCTTCCGGTCGAGGTCGGGATACCTTCCCCCAGGATGACCTTCTACGAGCATGACAAGAACGAAGAAGAGAAGAAAGTCGAGCTAGACCTACTGCCTGAAGCTCGGGGTAATGCGCTACTCAAGTCAATCCGCAACAAGCAAAGGGTAACCAGGCAATTCAACCTCAGGGTGAAAGCTAGACCCATTCATGTAGGCGATTGGGTGGTCGAGAAGGTCGAAGCCACGGGGTTGACACACACCGAAAGGCAAGCTAGGGCCTAAGTGGGATGGGCCTTACAAGGTTACGGAAGTAATCAAGCGGGAACATACCGACTCGAGTCATCCGAAGGCACCCCACTGGCCCGACCTTGGAATGCTGACAATCTCAAGAAATATTACATTTAAAACTACGCCACTTTAAGATTCATTTTGTTAACCACAACTCGGGGCAACCATTTATACCCTATTAGAGTTGGCGGGATTTTGGGAACTTGGCCACACTTGAGCCAACAGTTCATCTTGTAAACCACAACTCGGGGCATCCATTTATATCCTATTAGAGTTGGCGGGATTTTAGGAACATGGCCACACTTGAGCCCACAGTTCATTATGTTAAGTCACAACTCGGGGCAGTAAGTTGTACCCCATAGTTGATACTCGGGAATATGAATGAAAGAGCACTTGATCCGTACTAAGTTGCATCTTAAACAAATGAACATTCGGGAAATTGAAAGCGCAAAGTAATTTCATTTCATCAAATAAAAAAAAAAAAAAAAAAAAAAGTACAACCTAAAGGTCCAGGAACAAAACTCCCAAGGGCCCAAAAATCCAAGTACAAGATTGAACGAGAACTAAGCGGCCAAATCCTTGATGGGGAGGCGTCGGTGCTACCCGTCCGTCTTCTTCATCGGAGCTCTTACCGAAGCCGGACCCTGCGGGTTATCGGCCTCACCGAGTCGGAGCCGCAGAGCTCGGGGCCGCTCCAAAGCGGTTGTAGAGGCTCGAAGAGTAAGTAAACCGTAAGCTGCTAACATGAGGGTGAGATATTGCGGAAGCGGGGGTAACGAGGAGAGGCCTTGGCCGTATCTTCCCTTCTCGGTCCTCTCGTAATACTGACGGTCGATTCGGCTTCAACGTCATCCCAGTTTAGAGCAGAGTCGGGGCCAGCAAGGATCTCTTTGAGGCGCTCCTTTGTCTCCCTAACCGCCATACGGTAGGAGTTGGTGGCCATTTTACCTAGAAAGGCCAACCCCTCGGGAGACCTTTTCCATTCCCTTGAAAGTGCACTGCACCTTCTCCGGCTTCGCCTTGGCTTTCTTCGAGGCTATGCTTAGAAGACTTGGCCTTCCATTGCGCCTCGGCCCATGAAGCTTGGCGTCCTCCAAGCTCTTACGGCGAGCGTTGCGCTCAATTATGGCGGCCTCCGGAGAGGTCCTGGACTCCGCTTGTTTAGAATCTTTTAAGGCCTTGTGGTCTGCAAGGGCTTTCCTAGCCTCCTCGAAGGTGGCCTTCTGACCCTCCAACTCGGTGTTCAGTTGGAGGATCTCAGCCTCCTGATCTGCAACCTTCTTCTTCAGCACCCCCACCTCCTTGGTTAGGTCTACCACGCTCTCCTCAAATTGAGCCCGACGGTTGATCACCGAGGTCATCCGGATAGTGGTCTGCATAGAAATGACAAGTTAGTCTACAGGAAAAGCAAGAAACACCTAAATAGAGGAGTCGGGGGAGCGTACCTCCAGCCAAGATTCATAAAAGGCATTGACCTCCCCATGCCCAAGGGCAAGCAGTGCCTCATCATCGGCATCAGTATAGACCGCCTGGACAGCATTCTTAACCCTGGCCAGCTTCTGCGGCTTGGTAAGAGCCGTAAAAGGAACGCTGGACCCGACCTGATCAGCTCGGGATTTTTTAGAAAGAGGTTCATCATGGACCTCGGTATTGTCCATTTGGAGGTCCTCCGCTCTCCTCTTACTTCCTGTGGATACACCCGAGGAGGCCTTCTCAGATGCGATCTTTTCAAGAGCAAGGGCCTTCTCGGTATCCGTCTTTAGCTTGCGAGAACGGACATGAGGCTTCTTAGGCTTCTTGGAATCCGTGTCCTGAAAAGAATAAAGAGTAAATACAAGTCGGGACGACACAAGAAAGCAAAGCAGTAACTTCACGCACCTTAGGAGGCGGGGGGATTGACATGGTCTCCCCGTCCAACTCATCCAAGAGCTTGGCAGCTAATGCAACGCTGTTCACATACCTCTCAGCCATCACGGGATCCAATCGTTGTCGGGCAACAGCTGAAATAAGACAAACGTCAACACTTTAGCATAAAAGTAAAAGGCACACTGGATTAAGGGAAATTACCCTTATCACAGCTAGAACTCAGGCCAGCTGTCGCCAGAAACATTTCATTCCGCATCTCGTGACGGGTTGGTAGCCAGTTCTGAGGCACATAAGTGAGAGCCCCAGTCAATGTTCTCGGGGTGGTGGAAAGATATATCCCCACTACCGCTTCCTCCCGAGACATCTCGGGAACCGTTTGATTCAGCCCGAAAACGAGGCCCCTCCTCGGGAGGAAGGATAGGGATTCCCATTCACCACTCGTGTAAACATGGTAGAACATTCGTCTAAATCCTTTTTGGTTTGAAGGGGGATCGCGGACGACTTTATAGCCCGCTCTACACCGAAAGCGGAACCACCCGGGGCCATGGAGATCGGCGGGGCCTAGCATAAGGGTGAAAATGTTGCGCCACAAGCGCAAACTCGGGGTAACACCGAGAAGATCCACAAACGAAATAAAACCATTTACGGTCGGCCAACCGTTAGGAAGAAGATTAGTCAATGTCAGTTGATAGGCGTTCACAAGGTCCCTAATGAAAGGATGCAAGGGGAACCTCGGACCCATCTCGCATACTCGATGATACACCGACACACATCCCACGGGCGGGGTCATCACCGAAGTCGGTATGTTTGGCTCGAATAACAAAATAAGGGATCTTGAATCCAAAATTTGGTGGCCACATACTTGGCGTTTCTCTCCATATATTTCATGAAGGTCGCCTCCGGGTAGTAGGTATGAGGGCCGCCCTCGGGGTCTAAAGGAGGGTAGTCCCGACCTGACGTAGTCGGTGCTTCTTCAACCTCTTCGGATCTTGTGACAACCCCCGTCGAAATAAGACTGGTCAAGGTAGCCGGTGCTACATGGTCTATGGGCTAAAGAAACCTCCCAAGGACCCGGAACTACCCCCTCATCCTCCTCACTCGCCGAATCCGAGGGGCTAGGTAAAGGAACCGCCTCGGGAATGGTTAACGGATCCTCACACGGGACTCGGGTGCTAACCAGAATCCGTCAACCCCACGAATCTCTTCCGAAAGTTTAGGAGAAGCGGGGACATTCGGACCGGACTCGGGATCCATCCTATGGACGTCTATTTCAATAATCAAAGGAAATACGTAGTACTCGTGAATGAAGAGCGTACCTTCTCGGGAACTCTTGGTCTCGGGAATGTAATAGGCACGGGTACTCACGGACTCGGGACTCGGAACCCGCCTAGGGAGAGATTTAGAGAGAGAAAGGAGAGAGAGAGAGGAAATCCGCAAATGATTGAAAGTACGGAAAAATTACTCTCTTCCTCCTCTATATACATCCCCCTCAGTGTCCGCACCACGACAACCTCTCGCACCACTCTAAATGGGCTTCAAAAGATTGGGCCAACAATGAGAAAGGCCCATGGGTAAGGCTTTAAACCAAAACCCCAAATTTCTACGGGTATAAAGTCAAACAGTCAAACGGTCAACGGTCAACGGTCAACGGTCAACGGTCAACGGTCTATGACCAATTACTCAAACACGACCAAAAATCACCCAACTCGGGATCCCTAGGAAGGGCTCATTAGCTCTCCGAGTTGGTGCATCACACTTTTCGCCCCCGCCAGGGTGCCCAATACTTAGCCGAAGAATGGCTAAGTACCTCAACCCCAACTCGGGATCCTCATAGGAAGTGCTCATTAGCCCCCGAGGTGGTGCATACCCACCTCGGCCATAACAGAGGGACTCAGCACTTAGCCAAAACATGGCTAAGTACCTATACTACCGACTCGGGGTCCCTCCAAGGGAAGGCTCATTAGCCCCCGAGTTGGTGCACACCCTTCTCGGCATTGCCAGGGGGCTCAGCACTTAGCCAAATATTGGCTAAGTACCTTACAACCAACTCGGGATCCCTAAGGAGAGGCTCATTAGCCCCCGGAGTTGGCCCATACCCACCTCGGCATTGCAGGGGGGGCTCAAGCACTTAGCCAAATATTGGCTAAGTACCTCACCACCAACTCGGGACCCCTAAGGAGAGGCTCATTAGCCCCAGGAGTTGGCCCATACCCACCTCGGCATTGCCAGGGGGCTCAGCACTTAGCCAAATATTGGCTAAGTACCTCACCTCCAACTCGGGACCCCTAAGGAGAGGCTCATTAGCCCCCGAGTTGGTCCATACCCACCTCGGGATTGCCAGGGGGCTCAGCACTTAGCCAAATATTGGCTAAGTACCTCACAACCAACTCGGGATCCCTAAGGAGAGGCTCATTAGCCCCCGAGTTGGTCCATACCCACCTCGGCATTGCCAGGGGCTCAGCACTTAGCCAAATATTGGCTAAGTACCTCACAACCAACTCGGGATCCCTAAGGAGAGGCTCATTAGCCCCCGAGTCGGCCCATACCCACCTCGGCATTGCCAGGGGGCTCAGCACTTAGCCAAATATTGGCTAAGTACCTCACAACCAACTCGGGATCCCTAAGGAGAGGCTCATTAGCCCCCGGAGTTGGCCCATACCAACCTCGGCATTGCCCGGGGGCTCGGCACTTAGCCAAATATTGGCTAAGTACCTCATAACCAACTCGGGATCCCTAAGGAGAGGCTCATTAGCCCCCGAGTCGGCCCATACCCACCTCGGCATTGCCAGGGGGCTCAGCACTTGGCCAAATATTGGCTAAGTACCTCACCTCCAACTCGGGACCCCTAAGGAGAGGCTCATTAGCCCCCGAGTTGGTCCATACCCACCTCGGGATTGCCAGGGGGCTCAGCACTTAGCCAAATATTGGCTAAGTACCTCACAACCAACTCGGGATCCCTAAGGAGAGGCTCATTAGCCCCCGAGTTGGCCCATACCCACCTCGGCATTGCCAGGGGGCTCAGCACTTAGCCAAATATTGGCTAAGTACCTCACAACCAACTCGGGATCCCTAAGGAGAGGCTCATTAGCCCCCGAGTCGGCCCATACCCACCTCGGCATTGCCCGGGGGGCTCAAGACTTGGCCAAATATTGGCTAAGTACCTCACCTCCAACTCGGGACCCCTAAGGAGTGGCTCATTAGCCCCCGAGTTGGTCCATACCCACCTCGGCATTGCCAGGGGGCACAGCACTTAGCCAAATATTGGCTTAGTACCTCACAACCAACTCGGGATCCCTAAGAGGCTCATTAGCCCCCGAGTTGGCCCATACCCGCCTCGGCATTGCCAGGGGGCTCAGCACTTGGCCAAATATTGGCTAAGTACCTCACAACCAACTCGGGATCCCTAAGGAGAGGTTCATTAGCCCCGAGTTGGCCCATACCCACCTCGGCATTGCCAGGGGGCTCAGCACTTAGCCAAATATTGGCTAAGTACCTCACCACCAACTCGGGATCCCTAAGGAGAGGCTCATTAGCCCCCGAGTTGGCCCATACCCGCCTCGGCATTGCCAGGGGGCTTAGCACTTGGCCAAATATCGGTTTAAGTACCACACGACCAACACGGGATTCTATGATAAGGCTCGTTAAATCCCCGAGTTGGCCCATGCCCACCTCGGCCTTGCCATGGGGCTCGGTAGTAAAAGATGAGCACACTCGGGATCACCTGTGGCATCAAGGCTACTTCGATCGAGTCGGGTTCGGCATTCACCCCGGGTCGCAATCGCCCGGTAAGAAAAATCGACGTTCTCGGGATTTTTCGAAGCCTGGACCGAGTCGGGACGAATATCCTCCCAAGTCATTTATCGTTCGAAAGGAGCATCCTCGGGGTTGTTTCGAGAGCACCGCAACGTCGACGAGAACCACACCCTCGGGTCGGGATCACTTGCTAAGAGGCACTTGATGCCCCCGAGAATTGCCCCATAACCCGTAACCAAGACGGGATTCGTACCCTCCCGAGTCGGGGATGTGGTGATGAACGATGAGCACACTCCGGGATAATCATCGGCAACAAAATAACCTCGACCAAGTCGGGTCCGGCATTCTCCTTGGGTCTGCATCGCCCGGCAAGAAAGGAGCATCCTCGGGGTTGTTTAAGAACACTGCAACATCGACAGAGCCGCACCCTCGGGTCGGGATCACTTACTATGAGGCACATGATACCCTCGTAAATTAATCTACGGCTTAGAACCGAGTCGGGATTTGTAAGCTCCGGCCGGGGGCCCATCGTATAAGAGGCGCGCCATGCCTCTCGAAACATCGAAACCCTGCCAACACCACCTCGGGGAAGGATGCCCCTCCTCTCGGGGTCGCTCGGTGCCCAAAGACGATGGCGCCACCTCGGGGTTGCTTGAGGCAGTGTCTAATAGCCCTCACCTCACCTCGGCATTTGAATGTGGCTCGAAATTCACGAAATCTCCCCCGGGATCCGCATGCTTTGAAAAAGTTCGGGCGTTGCCCCCTGATCCCCACCGGGCGTTTCACCCTCGGACCGCACTCGTCGCCCGGGCGACGAGACCCCGTGCTTGGTTAATCCTAGCGCCACACAGTGACTCGAGGCATCATTCAACGAACATCGGCAAAAACATTATTGTTCCGCCAACCAACCGCACTGAAAATCAAGGATCTCACTCCGATTACTTGGCGTGGGGCTAATTGTTTGGACCCCTGATCTGGTCCAACAGTGTTATGCAAAGCCCACCTAAAAGATCTGATCTGTATGCTCCCAAGGGGCCCATCGCCTTAGACAGAAAACAACTTTACCATAAAAGGGAGACAACTTTCCTACGGACATGGATGCTCCCCAATAGGGTTTCCGTCTGGGAAATCCCCAACATTATAAAAGCAAAGAAGTCCAATCAATGAAAGCAGTATTCAATTCTCACCTAACAAAACCAGAGCATCTCTCTCTAGAACTGTTCACTTTCTCTCTCTACCTCAATCTCAACCGACTTGAGCGTCGGAGGGGCTTTCCGGGAACACCCCGGGCTAGGTTTCTTTGTTTTGCGGGACCTCGGTTGACAAGACTCGGGATTATACTCCAACTCGGGATTTTAACCTCTCTAAACACACTAACTCTTTTGACTAGTTTCTAGGCAGAAACACTCTTTATTTTAACACTTACAATTTACATTAATAATATCGCTTCTACTTCTATACTAATATATATATTGATCATGTTTATGACACATGAAATCAGCCTAAACACCAGACTTAAAAGGCACCACAGTAGTAGGCAACCAGTTATTTCAAGCAATAAAATTCCCAACACTAAATTTCCCAGCTTCAGCAGGTTGTTATCACATGGTAACCCGACGACTTCACCCGATTCGACGTGGACGAACCCGGGACCCGTATTTGCATACTCCCCATAGTACAATATGCTAAGGGCAAAATCGCCATCCCTTAGGATCAACTATACCGCTTAAATATGTCTTCATAAAAACAGTTCGGGAATATTTTTTCCATGGCCTACCCAAGTAAGTCCTAGATCCTTTTAGGTCTTCAGATGCGCTGACCCGGGAGTTATGGATCGATATATTCTCATTTGGGTCGGACCGTCCTTGGGATGTGATCGCAACGGTCCTAGAAGGAACAATTCGGGCATATATGTTACAATTTTGGATGACCGCAGCCGCATTTCCAAACATAAAGTGATATTATGTGGCATTAAAAAAAACTGAAAAAAAAAAGAGTCAACGCCGAAAACCGGCATAAGGTAGCTGTCAACAACAAAATTGTAAAAGTAAGGTAGTTTGGGACAACAAAATTTTTATAAGGTAGTTTCTCGCAAAAACTTGAAAATTAAAGGTGGTTTGGGACAAAAAAATCCTAATAATAATACCAATTGCGTGGAGTTACAGACTTACAAAACCCTTGCCCAAACCCTGAACTTCAGATTTTAGAAACATCTCACTCTCAGCTTCCCTCACTCGTAGCCTCATACTCATACGGAATCGTTCCAGGTTCGTTTTTTTTTCCTTACTTTTGTTGCGATTATTCATGTGAAATTTCATATCTTGCGATTTCTAAGATCTACTTCATGTGATTATTCATATTCATGCGATTGATTGATTGCTTTTATACGGTTGTTAGTCTTTGTTTCATGATTTTATTTCGTGTTTTTAGGGATATTTTACATGTTTATGATTCGAATTTTTATGTAGGGCAGGGTATTTATGTTACCAATTTGTAGATGCGCATATTTTGATACGGTTGTTCATTTGTTCTTCATCAAATTAATATGTCAAGTGTTGTGACTGGAATTTTGGAATGAATGACCTGTCTTTTTATGATTTTATTTTTCATATTAAGTTTTTAGCTGGTTTGATGGGATTAAAACGTGGATATCAAATTTGGTTTTTGTTTTGGTTGGTTTCTTTAAGTAGAAATTGAAGTACACTTTAGGGGATTTCAGCTTAGGGTTTTGATTCCTTTTGATTATCTGCTCATATTAACACATTTTGCTGTTGATTTATCAGTTTTAAAAAAAAAAAAAATCCAAATTCAATACAACACCCGGAAAGATTTAGCTATGAATTTTGATTCTGTTGCAAAATTCTTGACATTACTTGCTGCAAGTCTTCTTTGAACTCTTGATAGGTTTGTTTAATTAGTCTTTGAGCTAACAAATTTCACACTAATCGAAAAAAGAAAAAACACATTTGAATTGATTGTCAAATGTTATTGTGATAATTTAAGTTTAATTATCAGGTTATAAGGAAATTTGAGGAGGTATATAAAGAGTTCTATTGTGAATGTAGGTGATGGGGTGCCAAGGGGTCTGGGGAAGTTTGCTAATAAAACCACGGAAATTATTGATAACTCTTGTGGGGCTGGCAATGTTAGTATATGGGATTTACGTTTTTGGAATGTATAAGCAAGCGTTGCCGGATTCCGGTCTTCCGGCTATGATTCAAAAGGCTATGGCTATGTCGCTTTCTAACATCGTTTTCGACAATCTTCCTAAAGCTTGGTATGTAATATAAGTTGTTGTTCTTGTTTTCTTGTTTTCTTGTTTTCTTGTTTCTAACAAAATGAAGATTCATGAAATCCACACTACTTCTTACATTCGCTATTATCAACTTCAGTATGGACCTTATGTCACTTTACTTGGGCTCTAACTACGACCATAAGCATCACAACAAACCAATTTCTTCATATACTATTGTTGATCAATTTGAAGCCCCCATGCTCTATTTGGAATCTTCGGTTTGTCTAGTACTATTTCTCTATCTAGTTTCGTTTTAACAATTTCTTACATGTCTCTTGTACCTTTATTTATTTATCAATATCTTAGGGAACGATAACTCGGACATATTATTAGTTCAAGTAGATTTTGAGTAGAAGTAATAATCTAGGGAAGGGGCCATACACTAAATTACCGCTAGTATCCCACTTTGCCACCAAGAGAGCTACTATCTTACATACCCTTTTAATATGTGAAATATTAATGAAATTAAATATTCAAGCAACGAAGGGTGCAAATAGCTAGTGGTTTATTTCATATCCATCTGGTACATGTCTTTCTTACCTAGGATTTGCTAGATTTTGGTCTTTTGATGTCTTAAGCATAGGGTATAGTTGCTTTTTAGGAGGAGAGGGAAAGGTGGCAAGTAGAATGAAATAAGTTTGTACATGTCTTATTTCCTGAGTTATTAGGGGGGGTTAGAGAGCCAAAAAAAAATCAAATAAGGAACAAAATAAAAGTGGAAAGAATTTAGAAAAGCGAATGAAAACGAAAAGTTGGCATAACAAAGGAAAACAAAGGAAGTAAAATTAAATACATGTATTTGAATTGCCTATATGATATTTAGAATCTTATACTATAAAATATGGTAGATGTCAATTAGTATATATTGGATCTTGATTAGAAAAATAGGTTTTGAGATCGAGTGCCTCTACAGAGTAGAAGCTCAAAAAGATTTCAATGCCATTTTGATACATAAAATAATTATTATAGTTGATCATTACATTAATGAACTGTTAGTTATTTTTATCATCTTAATAATCATGAATATAGGTTGAGGTAGCACCTAAAGGGTCTGCTGAGCGAAAACAAGCTCAACAAGATTTGGATGATGAGATATCGCGTAGGAATCATACAGAATGTGCTATCAAAGAGATTGGAAAAGCTCTTTTTGGCGAAGAAAATTACTATGAGATGATTATGACCATCCGATCACCGGTTGTGGACGATTGGAATTGTTACAAAAATATGGTAGTGTATATCTAACCTTTTCTTTTCTTCTTTATACCAAAATGTATCACCTAGTGTTAACTATTTAACATGAACTTTTATTGAACTTTTAGTAGCTAAATAACAAATTGTTATTTATATGTTAATTGTATCCAGCCGATCGCTTATATGAAACATTGTGGGAAGTTCTACACGTACGGGTTGAAGTTCATGAGTGCGTTTGCAAGTATGTGCAATGCTGGTTTTCAACCACATCAAGTGGCTGAAGTGGCATCTCAAGTGTGTAACAACAAGTGTACTTTGTGCCTGTTTGACCAAGCTTTCAAGAAAAAACTTGGACAAATGAAAAGGTTATAGACTTATAGTGTATTTGGCCATCGAATTATAGCAGCACTTAAATCAATTCGATATTGTTTGGCCCCTTCTTTTCACTAGTATCTTACGTAGTTATTTATGTATATGGTCACCTTTCTGGCTTTTTCCCTTTTAAAAGATGTCATTATTACTGGAAATGAAATAATCATGAATGAACCTTGTGCTGATGTCATTAATATTGGAAATGAAAGTCATTCAAGTGTTTGGTACTCCTTATATTTTGATAGTTATGGAGTACTAATACGGAGTACATCCACGAACCAAAGTTGCTTGGTCTAGTGGTGGGATTCTCAACTTGTGACTGAGAGGTCACAGGTTTGAATCCTACCATTAAGGTCTTTGGGGATGGCGTTTTCCTTTATCCTTTACCCCTCACTTTCAAAGGCTTGACGTGTATAGCTGGCTGGCTTGATTCGTGCGGAGTTCCAATTTAGTAGGGTCTTTCATCTTACCATATAAAAAAATACGGAGTACATCCATTGTGCTTCGTGGAGGCTGGGTCGCTGGAAGCACCGATTGCGGGTGCACTCTTTTCACTTTAGGGGGTGTTCTTTTCGCTGGATGAAACCTGAACTTATGTGAACAAGAATTATCTGAACTTATTAGAATTTATTAAACTTGAACTTATGTGTATTGAACATATTTGAAATTAATTTATTTGACCTTAATTAAACTTATTGGAACTTATTAAACCTGATTGACCAGATTAAAACTTATTGACTTGATAGGACTCGATAGAAACTTATTTGACTTGGTATGTCCTGATTGCAACTTATCGGAACTTATAAGACTTGAAACTTATTTTTCACCTTTATTTAAGGTGAAGAGAACGCCCCTTAAACCTGATTGATCTTATCAAATGTTATTGATCTGATATAAACTTGAGAGAGTCAGCTTGTAGGACTTGATAGAAACTTACAGGACCTGACTAATACTTATTAACTCGATAGCATCCGATTGCAACTTATTTGAACTTATTTGACCTGAAATTTATTATATTAAGGTGAAGACAATGCACCTCATATACTAGGGCCTTATTAGACCTTATAGAACCTTATAAGACCTTATTTAACTTATATGACCTTATTGGAACTCATCCAAACTTATTAGATCCATAGTATATTATTTTAAGGTGAAGCATACCTCATATACTAGGATCTCATTGGATCTGATACGACCTAATAACATCTTGTTAGACCTTATTGAACTTATAAGACCTTATCGGACCTTATTTAACTTATGTCTTGCCGTCCCTTTTTTATTGCTCCATATTCCTCTTTGGGGCGTCCCTTTGAGATTGTTCCATACCTTAGATATATATCCTCTCGAACATTACCTCCCTCAAAGCTCACTAAACCGATGTCGCATGGTTATGGGTCGCCAAGCATAGTATTGAGAGTCTATGTAAAATCCTACCTCTCGGTCTATAACTTTGCAATACTATAATAATCATACAAGATTGGTCAAGATTAACAATTATAACTTAATAATATAATTAGACGAATTCATAAACAAATAATTATTCAATTCATCCCTCATGTGTATACATAGATCTTCAATCCCTTAAAATAAATCTACTCGCTCATAATATCAAAGAACATATAAAATAATAAGAATAAACATAATTATGTAATTAACAAAACTATAATGAATAAAAGTACCTGAATACAAAATCGTAGCAGAAAAAATTAAACTTGAATTATTTGGATGAGCGTAAAGTCCGAAAATATAAATAGGGTTAGAAAATCCAAAAACTAAAACTAGGAAAATAAAAAAAAATAAAAGATGCACCGCCCAAGAACCAAATGAAAACACCCTTAATTTAATACTTTATCCGTTCATTTTTAATGCAATGTTTGTATTTCTACACTTGTAAGGCACAATTTTGACCATTTATAATTTTAGTTATGTATTTGTAAAAATTATGCAAATAAGATGTTAAAAAACTATACGTTGAGACGATTTAAGTAACATCTCGCCTCACTATATTTATTCTTGTGTATAGATCATCATACATAGTCAAAGTGTGAAATGTGAATAGTAGACTAGTTAAAATGTTGCAATTCAAAAAGAACGGAGGAAGTATTCGAAACTCCCAAAAAATAGAAAAGGTAAAAAAAATATATAAAATAAAATAATCCCAATATCCAATCCAGTGAGGCGTGCCATATAATGGCCCAAGTTAATCAGCAGCCAAAATGATGTGCCCCGCATAGGAGCCCCGAAAGATGAGAAGTCAGTTGGTATATCATGGACCCTGTCCATGTACCCTATTGCATGGATATCCCCATTTCCCTCTCATGCGATGCAACTACTATATAAATACCAATTACCACCATAAAACCCAAAAAAAACTCCCAAAATTTCTCTCATCCATTTTTCTCTAACCTCAAATCCCCCAAAGCTCTCTCATCTATTTTTCTCTCTCCTCAAAAACCCCAAAACCTCCCTTAAAACAATAAAAACAACCCAGATTTTTCAAAAAAATAGCAAAATCAAAGTAGAAAATAAGATTGATATCAACAAAATCTTCGCATTCGCAAGCACAAATTCAACACTTGGTCATGAAAAACACACAAACCAGAAAAAGAAAAAAAAGGTAATTCGAATTGTCAAAGTGCAATTTCATGAATATTTTCAACAAAAATAGTTGCATTTGTATTTTTACTAAAAAATTTGCTTGAATATTGTAGTTCTCGCATTCTTACTAACAAAGTCCGAAGTATGACCTTGAATTTTCACAAGTTACAGCAAATGTACGTGTTTGAAAGGCTTGAATATTTACAAAATAGTTGAAAATGAAACAAAAATACTCACTTTGTATATAAAAATTTTCAACTGTGTATGTTTGCCTTGAATTCTAGAATATACTTAGACAATGAAGCAAATGTTTAATTGACAACAACAAATGTTCAACTTAAAACAATAAATATTCAACTTAAGACAGTAAATATTCAATTGAATATAGAAATGTTCAACTTAGTTCTTTGCTTGGATTTACTAACAAATTTGCTTGAATTTTGTAGATCCGAATAAAAATACACAAAACATTGAAAATTCAATTGAAGGAGATAGTTCGAAAAGGAAAAGAAAACAAGAGTTAAATTTAATTCTCTATGAAAATGTTCAATTGCATGTGTTCGATTGTACATAGAAATATTCAACTTAACAAACAAAATATTCATTTTGTATATGGAAAGATTTAGTTGTATTTGTTCAGCTTAAAAATGAAAATATTCACTTGCACAACTTTACTTGCTCAGCAAATATTCGACTTAACAAACAAAATATTCACTTTGTATATGAAAATGTTCAGTTGTATCTGTTCAACTTAAAAATGTAAATATTCACTTGCACACCTTTACTTTCTTAGCAAATATTCAACTTGACAAACTAAATATTCATTTTGTATATGAAAATGTTCAATTGCATCTCTTCAGTTTAACATGCAAATAATCAATTTGACAAACAAAATATTCACTTTGTATATGGAAATATTTGCAAATGTTCAAATATTGACACAAAATATTCAAACCGAAAAACCGAATGTTCAAATGTAAGTTCCAAATGTTCATCTTGTAATACATGATTCACAAATGTTCACATTTATAAACCACATATTCAAATATTAACATCAAATATTCAAATATTGACACAAAAATATTCAAACTGAAAAAACAAATGTTCAAATGCAAAAATTCCAATGTTCATGTAGTAAAACATAATTCATAAATGTTCACATTTATAAACCAAATATTCAAATGTGAATATCAAATGTTTAAACGTAAAAAAAGTGCAACCACTTCATCTATGACATCAAATGTTCAGCTTGAATTGTGAAATATTCACTTTCTTTTCAGAAATGTTCAACAATACAAACCATCAAATGTTCAGCTGAGCTGCTTTACCAAAAAAAAATCAAGAGGAAAATTACTCATCTAATTTTCAATCGTGAAGATAGAGTTGCTCAAACTTGCTGATATCGAACACATAACATATCAAAGATTCACAAAACCCTATCATTTATCTTTCATCACCAAAGCTCACTTCTCCCTCCTAAATCGATCGTTTTCTCTCTCCTAAGGTTTATCAAACTTGCTATTGCAAGAGCCAGGGACGTCGATTCCTCCGCCACCAGCGATGCAACTGTCTACACGACACTGCAACCACCATCACAGCAGCCGAAGGCGAGGCGTCACTCGAGGAGAAGGCGAGGAAGTGGATGCAACTCCATTCTAATCGTTATGGTGGATGTAGTGGTGGCGGTGCGGGTGAGGAGGTGGTCGGTGAGGAGGTGGTCGGAGAGGATGGAGGTGGTGGTGGTTGGGGAGGAAGATGTCGCGTCGTTGGTGTGGAAGTGTGTCAGGTTAGAGTTGGTGGTGGTGGTGGTGGTTGAACATTTCCATATATAAAGTGAATATTTAGAGGGGGTCCATGTAAGAGCTACATGGACAGGGTCCATGTAATAATTTGCGGATATGCAGCTAGAGTGATGCGCGGCCCAATGGAATGAGACGACAGCTTCAGCGCGCGACCCAGAAAAAATCCCAGCGTTGGAGCTTAGAATGTAACGTGACCCAAAGCAGAAAGTGCGATCCGCCCAGGCAGGTGGGGCGGATTCCGCCCGTCTTCAGGTTTCTAGATTTTCCAACCGCCCGACCGTGCGAGATCCGCCTGGTTGGTCCCATACCTTTCTAAGTCTTCTTCTCATTTTATTCCAAATTCTGGAATAAGATCAAGTGAGATCCGCCTTCAGCCGGGGGAATCCGCCAGTGGGGCAGCCATCAACGTCTTAATTCCGATCATTTTAACTTCAAATCTTGCCATCTAATTGGGACCATAAAGTACGAGATTGAAGCTTCCTATCAACAGTACACAACTACGCATGGTGAAATCAAAGGGAAAACGCCAAAAAAGGTCTAATTATTGCATCACAAGTTCAAACATACAAAACAACACCCAAGCGTAAAAGCATAGCAAAATGGGACTAAATAAGCTCATAAACTACTCAAAATGCTAGGGAATAAGGGGATAAAATTAGATAAAATATGAACACATCATACGCCCATAAGCTAGACTTTTGCTTGTCCCTAAGCAAAAGTAGTCAGAAAACAAGAATCACTAGTAGAATAATTGCTTATTGCTGCGGTTTTACCCATACGCAACAATAAATCACCTGAAAAGAAAAGGTAAAATATAAAATAGACCTATTGCTGCGGTTTCCAGTCAAAACCGCAGCAATAGGTCTCAACGGAAAAAAATTTCAAATTTGGTTGAATGTTTGACTAGATCTATTGCTGCGGTTTCTAGCGAAAACCGCAGCAATAGATTAAAATATTATTTTTTTAAAAATATGTAAACCTATTGCTGCGGTTCCTAGGAAAACCGCAGCAATAGAGTCATTAGGTTTTTTTTGTAGCGGAGCCTTATTAGGCGCCGTTTCCCACTTCCCTCATAATCCACTGATTCTCTCATACTCTCTCTCTCATCCTCACGCCTCTCTCAACAGCAACCATAACATACACACATTATTCCTAAAAAATGAAAAACAAAACGAATTTGAAGAATTGCGTTACAAAATTAACAAAGAAATAAAAGAGGCATCTTTGAAAAAAAAAAAACTTACAAATGAAAGCGAAGAAAAGAAGAAGGCCAGAATTTCCACGAAGAGTTTCGTTCCTCGTCGCCGATAACCAGCCTCGACCGGAGTTCGTCGCCAATCGCCATTTTCTCTCTCCTCTCCTCCGCCATTCGATCCTCTCCTCCGCCATTCGATCCTCTCCTCCTTAGATCTTCATTTCCACAGGTTTCTTCGATCCTCTCCCTTCTGTTTCTTCATTTTCGTCTTTTTTAGATTTAGATTTAGATTTATTCAGATCTGTTTAATTTCATTTTTTGTTATTTCATTTTTTGTTATTCATATCCTCCTTATTTCATTTTTTTTGTTATTCATATCCTCCTTATTTCATTTTTTGTTATTCAGATCTGTTTAATTTTGTGTATTGTTGATTTTCGATTAATTTCAATGTTTGATGAGGTTTATATCTCCAGATTCGGCCACGCCGCCGTCCTACGCCTCCCTCTCACTCCATGAAAGCTGTTCTTGGCTCAATTTGTTTTCAGATCTGGAATATTATTTTATTTTTTTGATTTGTCCTACGACATGTACTACGACGAAATCGACGCTCGTTTGTTCTACAGGAATTCATTGATTACTCAAAATCTGACGTCAATGGAAGCTCATATGGTTGCGTCGTCTGCTTACATTGATTCTAATTTAAAGACTAGAATGAATGGAGATCGTTCTAGAGGTAGTGTGAATTTCGATGTTCAAGTGGTTGCGTTGGTTAGGTTTAAGGCTGGTGGTTGGAGAGTTAGACGATGTTTTCTTAAGGTTTTTTGCGACGATTTGTCTGTTGGATTTGCGTCGAATTCTTCTAAAGGAAGTTTATCTAATGGGCACAAGGGCGTGTCTTTGTTGGAATCCGATACTTGATTCTGTTTCCAGGTGATTTATTTCTGGTGTGAGAGAGAAACTGTGACAGAAAGAGAGAACATTTGATTGTTTTGCTGTTGTTATTAATGCTGTTAATCTTTCTGTAGATACAACTATAACTTTTTTTATGAAATGTATAGATTATGGTTGGTTATGCCCCAAAAAACCCAAAAAAAAAACCCTAATTTCTGGCTCAATTAGTTTCGATTTTCATTTGCGTGATTTGATTTGATTTTCATTTGTGTGATTTGATTCGTAGTGCTTTGGATTTTTTTATTAGTTTGTCCATTGTTTTTTGACAGGCTAAAGTCGTATCACCTAATCAAAAGTAATCCTAAAGTCCTCTAATAAATAGTAGTCAGGGAAGTAGGGTCGAATCCACTGGGAAACAGTGTTCTTTTCCTAATTGTCAATCAAATCTAGATTATAGGTAACGAGTGTTTGTTTGTAATTATAATAAACTAGTCAATAACTATATCGAGAATACCAATAATAAAGAGTCTAGGACGTAGGTTCACCAATGAACAATATTCCAGGATGAAACACAATAGTCAATAATGAATAATGCAGTCAAACAGGTTGATTTCCTCTCTCGAGTCGAAATTAACCATAGAATGATATTAACAGGCTCTCGCAATTTATTAATACCAATTCTACCTATTGAAACTAGCCTAAATATCAAGTTTATACCTCTCGGCGCATAACCTAATATTGCAATACTATAACAATCAAATCTGGCCAAATCGGATTGAATAGAGATAATACATTCAATAGGAATCAACATACATCATCAAAAATCAATACTTTATAAACATCCCTTCATAAATATTCATGGATCCCCTTAACCCTAGAATTAAACTACTCAATCATAATTAAGAAAAACATACTCATGATGAAACAAGTAAACATGGTGAATCAATAATCAAAGATTGAATAATAATAATAAGAGAAGAGAAGAAATACCAATGTAGAACAATCTTGCAAAAATCCCAACTTCTACTGAAAATTCAATGTAAAAATGGTAAAGAGTAATATTATGGTTCTTGAGTAATTCAAATGTGCTTAGGAAAACTAAAGCTGAAACTATAATGTAAAAACGTAGTTTTTCAACCCTAAAAGGATAAGTATTTATATGAAAATAAGAGTCAGCGCAACACGCGCTTCAAAACGCATAAAAATCTCCCCGCCCGGGTTGCTGGGGCGGATTCCGCCCGACCGGGCGGTCGTCAGGTCATTTTTTGTAGAAGTGAAATAGCGCCCCGCCCGGTCAGGCCCGCAACAAAAATATTTCTTTTCTTCCAAATCTTCTCCAAAAGATGAAATTTGGCTAAGTAAGGGCGCCCGGGCAGCTGGGGCGGATTCTGCCCGGTCGGGCGGTCGTCAGCCTGCACAAAATCTCTACCTTCAAAACGCCATAACTTCTTCGTTATTCGTCGGAATTAGGCAAGTGACCAGTCGTTGGAAAGCTCTTGAAGTGTAGAATCTAACCCAATTGAAACTACTGTATTTGGATTCGTAGAACTTGAGATATAATCAAAAGAGTGGACTGGAGTCATTTTTCTACTTCTTTCACTATTCGCTTTGCTTCAAAACTCTTCCAACTCAATGCTCGTGCTCTCAAAAGTACATCATCTCTTGTAGTGATATAAATGAGTAGGAAATGCACTAAAACATGCTAATTCCTACAATAAACAACATGAAACTACAAACACACTACAAGGAGCACAATTAGTACTAAAAATGGCTCCGAAGAGCGCAATTAAGACCAATAATCAATGAGGGACGGGGGTAGAAACTCTATATAAAATAGACATATCATTTTTGTATTGTAGATATATTTTGGTATCTTCATTTGAAAAATTGTTATACGACAATATTCTAGTTATTGGAGTTGATTTAAAATTGCCAGAATTTTAAAAAAAAATTTGTTTTTTTACTTGTACCTATTGCTGCGGGTTTTACCCAAAACCTCAGCAATTGAGTTAAACCTGGGGTTAAAAACCGCAACAATAGGTAATTACCTATTGCTGCGCCCTTAATTGTTGCGCGGTCAAAACCGCCGTAATAGGCCACTTAATGACCTCAACAATAAGCAATTATTCTATCAAGCTAGTCATCTCACCTAGTTACAATGCGGAAGATGTTTAAGCGACTCAGAATTAAATCCAGGCATGTCACAATTAAAATCATCAAGCTCAGCAAAGAAACTAATCATCAAATAAAAATCAAAAGAAGACACCAAATATGCGCCACAAATCAATGAAAGGATCTCATAAGGGAAAAACTCTTCACGCACGTGTAAAATTAAACACTCACCAGGTAATTCATTGCTTTTATCCATCCCAGAGATTTTTTCTTCCAACTCTCATGCCCGTGTGTTTGAACGTTAATCAATAACACTCACTTGCCAGACTCCACGAAGTTAGTTCATAAGCTATAATAATCTCTGCAAAGTAGCTAATCATACATGAAAACAAATCATATGACTCTTTTAAGGCTGCAATGGGGTTAATGGTAGTAGGTATGGGGATTATTTTGGTAATGTGGTGTTCAAGGAAGTGACGTATCACTACTTGATGAAACCACACATACAACGAAGTACTATCCAACGCAATCACAACCGTTATTCTCTTTCAAATCCCCTGCTTTCCCTCCTTGTTAAAAGCTTTAACAACTGTAATACATTAGCTACTAGCTACGAAGGGTAGAGGTTATTTTGAATTGCAACAGTATTCATTCATACCAACAACCAATTTCATCCAGCAACCGTCAATCAACATATAATTCCTAAATACTTCACAACCAAAGGTAGAGGGAGGCAATTTTGGAAAAATAAGGAGCTCATATATAGCCATATAGGTATCAAAAAGATAGGCTCCTCTGAGAGTGGTTAACTAGGGGAAATAAATGCAAGAAAGACAATCTAGTTATGTGGTTCATTTTCCTATATGAGTCATAATCATATCTTTTATCCAATGTACAATCAATGGTTTAAGGAGACAAAGCACAAGTTTTGGCATCCCTTAGGGAAGTGGGCACACACATATGAAAGGAAAAACTGGAATACATACAGTTTCAAGGCACAAATCTCACGGTCAACCTTAAACATGCTTGTAAGACATAAAAGGTGCCACAATTGTGATTCTTAACTTAGATCAAAGTATAGATTTGCCATGCAAGGTTGATCAATCAAAGTTCCATGCCCATCAATAATCTAAAATCAAAACATTCATATTCAACCGGCGCATACAAGGAGACAACTATCCAACTTGACTCTTGTTTCCTACTTCACTGAGTATTTTTGTATTTGTTTTTACGGAAAGCGAGACAATATAACAAACAGGGAAATAACGGAAAGGGAAATAACATAAAAGAGAAAGAACACAATGCACTTCAAGTTACAATTTTAACCTTTCGCTAAGTGAAATTGGAGATATGAAGCAATAACAACATAATAAAAACAAAATAACACAAATTTAAAAATTCAACCAGATAACTTTTCCAAATGCAATCAATTGAATAATTCCCAAAATTAAAGGATTTGGAGAAAAGAGAAAACAAACCAGGGGAGTCAAGCGGAGAACCCAGTATATTAATGCGAACATGGACTTTCCTCAATAGTGGAAGCCATCGCACCTTCACAATCCTTCAAAATTAATTTCTGGACAATCAAACCGAAATTCCCAGATTAGAAAAACTTTTCCTAATTACTACCTAGATGAAATTGCATAAAAATTTACATACTTATAACTATATACTCTAAGAAATTCTTTCTAATTGCATACCCAGGTAAATTTTTCTTCCAATTAATATACCCATATATAAATGTGTCCAATTGATACAAAATTTGCAACCAAACTCGATAGATTTAGCTGGAAATGGAAGAAATAGCTGCAGAATCGAATTTCGACAGAAATAGTGGAATTCACTTCAATCTAACCTCCCACCTCCCAACACTCCATGGTTGCTTTTAGGGGATCTGAATGAAGTCACCAATCAAGGTGAACAATCTGGAGGGCGTGATTTCAACCCTAATCAGTGTTCGAACTTCAGTAATTTCACAGACGCTGCATGCATGGTGGATCTTGGTTTTCATGGGAACCCGTTTACTTGGAATAACACTAGGGATGGTTTAAATCTAATTAGAGAGAGACTGGATCGTGCATTAGCCAATCCGAGTTGGCTCAATACATATCCAGCTACGTAGGTATTTCATCTCCCTAAAACTCACTCTGACCATTGTCCTGTTTTATTGAATCTCTTGAATGATAGTCCTAGAGGCCCCTTTCCCTTTAAATGTCAAGAGAACTGGCTTTCCCATGGAGATTTCTCAAATTTTTTTGTTAAGAATTGGGATCAAAAAAGTTTTGTTGATGGCAAGAACTTTTTCAGTTGCAATATCCATGACTGGAAGAAAAATGTTTTTAATTATAACATTCATAAGAAAAAACAGCTTATTGCGAGAATAGATGGTATCCAAAAATTTCTTGCCAAAAAGTACTCATCTTTCCTGGTTAATCTTGAAAAAGACCTCTTAATGGAACTTAACCAAATTCATCCAAATTCATCATATTAACTATTAAGCGTATCTTTTGGGCTTAGAAATCCGGCCTTGATTGGAGGAAATTAGCTGACTGGTATTCTAGTTATTTTCATTTAAGGGCTAAAATTCGTAATTCTAGAGGTAGAATCCTTATGCTCCAAGACTAATAATGTCTGGATTGAGGACCAAGTTACTCTTAGGGGTATGGCCCATAATTACTTTGTTGACATATTCACTACTACCCATGTCTCAAGTTTACGGGCTTCTAATCCTAGTGTGGGGAGAGGTGATGTTGACCCATATGAAAATCTTGGTCTTCCTCCTTCAAATGATGAAGTTAAACAGGTCCTCTTCCAAATGATGCCTTTGAAAAGCCCAGGCCCAAATGGAATCCAAACTATCTTTTGGCAAAAACATTGGAACGATTTAAAAGATCAAATTGTCACTTTCTTGGGAGATTGTTTTATGAAGGCCTAATTCCCAAAGAAAGAGAACATGTCCCATCTTTGCCTTATCCCTAAAATAGCTTATCCTATCTCCCTTAAAGACTTTAGGCCCATCGGTCTTTGCAATTCTTCCTATAAACTTCTGACCAAGCTTATAGCTCATAGACTTCGTCCTTGTTTGCCAAATTGGGTTAGCCCACTCCAATCTAGTTTCATTATGGACAGGTCTATTGAGGAAAAAATATTATTATTATCAAAGAAATTACTAATTTATTTAACAGAGCTCCTAAATCTAAGAATATTATGGCTCTTAAAATTGATATCTCTAAAGCTTTAGACTCTTTATAATGGAATTTTATTAAGGAAACTTTAACCAACCTTAAACTTCCTTCAAATCTTGTTCATCTGATTCTTAATTGCCTCTATCTCCGTCCTTTGGAATGGGGTTATCACTGAACAGTTCCACCCTTCTCAAGGTATTCAACAAGGAGACCCTTTATCTCCTTACATTTTTGTCCTTTGTTCAGATAAACTGTCGAGAATGATTCAGGATAGTGTGAATAGAAAAGATTTGAAGCCTATTAGATTCACTAGGAATTTTAGTCTTTCTCATCTTTTTTATGCTGATGATGTTTTCTTGTTTGGCCAAGCTTCCACTTCTAATATTGAAGAAATGAACGAAATATGTTCTTGATGAATTTTATGCTATGTCCGGCCTTAAAATTAATTGCCGAAGTCCTCTATTATATTTCCTAAAAGAATGAACCATAATATTAGAAGATCCTTAATCGCTTATCGCCAAATTAATCAAGCCTACACCTTTGGTAGATACTTAGGCATAAACATTTCCCCTCTAAGACCAAGTAAAAGAGATTTCCTTGATATAGTTAATAAAACTAAAGATAAAATCCAAGGCTGACAAGCCAAACTTCTTAACTTAGCTGGGCGTAGTACTCTTGTTAAAGTTGTTTTAAACACTTATCCTCTTTATGCCATGTAAACTGCTTTGCATCCCGTGGCTGTCCTTCAGAATATTGAAAAGTCTTGTAAAAAATTCCTTTGGAATAAAGTTAATTCTACTCACTATATTCCCTGCACCAACTGGCATACCATTTGCACTCCTATCTATATGGGAGGTTTGGGCATTAGGAATCTTCGAAAATGGAATCTCGCTTTTATGGCGAAATTGGGGTGGAAAATCTTAACCCAACCCAATAAGTTATGGGTCCAAATTCTTACCGATAAATATCTTAAAGGAAGCAATTTTTTTGGATTGCCTTTCTAATTCGAACACTTCCCCTTTATGGAAGGATATCCTTAAAGGTAGGGCTACCCTTTAAAAAGGACTAAAAATCTCAATTGGAAATGGGGCCCATACCTCCGTCTGGTATAACCACTGGGTTGAAAATGGCCCAATTTATCAAAACCCTCAGGCTCTATTCCTAAAGGTATATCCCATTTAGGGGTTCAGGATCTTATCCGAAATAAGATCTGGAACCTTCAGATTATTGCCCCACATGTCCCCTCTAATCTTCTCCCTCTAATTCAAGCCATGCCCCTTCCCACCATTGATCCCGAGAGATGACTTCTAGAGTTGGACACTCATTCCCCATGGGGGGTTTCACCGTCAAATCGCTTACCACTCTATTACCGATTATGTTAATTTTGATGATAGTGTTTCTTGGAAGGCCCTCTAGAAAATCAAAATTCCTTTTAAATATAAAATGCTCATTTGAAACATGATACATGAAATCCTACTTGTTACCTCCACTTTAGCATGTAGAATACCTGGTATTGATTTCATGTGCACTAGATGTCTTTCCGAGGAGGAATCTCATATACACCTTTTTCGTGATTGTCCTAATTCTGTAGTAATATGGGAGAAAATCTTCTCTGCCTTTCCTATTCTCTCCTCTAATCAATATGACTAGTTTTACAATTCTAACTGGGGTGATTGGATTCGGCACAATTTAAAGATCTCGATTGCTTGGAATGAAATTTTTGGTATAACTGTTTGGCATATTTGGCTATCTCGAAATTTGGCTGTCTTTGAAAAGAAATGATACCCATTGTCTCCCAATTCAATAAACTTGCTATGGATATTATTTATTGTCGAAATGCTTTGCAGCTTCCTCCAAGCATCACTATCAACCTTGCCCCTAAGCTCATCGGCGGTTGCCCCCCTAAATCAAAACTTCATTCAGCTGACCACAGATGGAAGTTGGTTGGCGATTGATAATGCAGGTGGTGGAGGAGTCTTTAGAAGAGCCAATGGTTCCTGGATTCTGGGCTTCTCAATCTGTTTCAACATTGTGAGTCCAGTAGCTGTTGCAGTTTTGGCCATTAGAGAAGGCCTCACCATGGCCAAAGAAATGCACATCTCAAATTTGGAGCTAGAAATAGATGCAGGAGGTCTGAAAATCATGCTCCAGAGCCCGGGTATATTCAATTTTTATGAGTTGGGGGTTGTTATAAATGATGTTGCTACTCTCCTCAAAGAAGATTGGAATGTCGTCCTGCTCAATGTGAAGCGTCAAGCTAATGGTTTAGCGCATGAGCTTGCAAGTTATGGGTGTGGTAAGCAAGACTCTAGAGTAGTTCATGTAGGCATTCCTGTTTGGGCTCAATCGCTTTTAATGAAGACATGCGAAATGTCAAAGGGAAGAATGTAGTTGAAAGTTAAGGCAAATATGGCTACTAAAGCCTTCAAAGATAACTACTCCCTCCATCCCAGAATACTCTTGACACTTATCAATGCACGTAGTTTTAGATGATAAGTTGTTGTTTGGTTATCAATTGTTATTTTATTGAAAAGTAGATGTGATAGGAGTTACTCCCTCTGCTTTTTTTTATTTGCTACATTTGACTTGCACGGTTTTCAAAGCATTATTTAACTCTTAATATCTCTTATTTCGCTTAAGTAAAAATTATAAAAATTTGATATTATGAATCTACACGTCGAGACGAATCTAACAAGATCACACATGACTATATTTTTACTTATAAAATAATCAAAATAATCGGTCAAAGTAGTCATTCATTCCCAAGAAATCAAATGTAGCAAATAAAAAAAAGCAGAGGGAGTAGTAGTTAGTAAAAGTAGTATTATTTTATTTTAAGGAGAGAGAGTGTGGGCCATGGTTAGAGTTGGTGGGTAGTAGGAGTGGTATTATTTTATTTGGAGGAGAGAGAGTGTGGGTCAATGCTTAAAAGGTAGAAGGATTAAAATAATAGTGGGTCATATCCAAAAATAGAAGTGTAAAGAGTATTATGTGACAGATGAAAAAGGAAAGTGTAAAGAGTATTCTGGGACGGAGGGAGTATGTTTTTGTACTGAAATACTTTTCTATTCTGGTTTTTGTTTCCCATCCTAATGTGTGGAATGGTACGATGTATAACTTGATGTTGAACTGCTTGGTTTCTTAATGTAATATGGTAGTTAAGTCTGTTTTCTAAAAAAAAAAGATGTTTTGTTGACTCTTTATTACAGCTATAATAAATAATAACTACTATTACAATTTATACCCCCCTCAAGCTTGACTTGGCTAATAAGTCCAAGCTTGGAAGCCAAAACATGATGTTGTATAGGAGGTAAATCCTTTGTTAAAAGGTCATCTAACTAAGCACTGTTGGAGACACGAGAAGTAGTTAGAAAACCATCTTCAATCAGTTCTCTAACATGGCATGCAGTCTCTATTTTAAGTATTTAGTCTTTTTATGAAAGACTAGGTTATGTACTATGTGTTGAGGTGCTTGATGGTAACACCCCAAAAATCCACTACCACTATATAATATGGACATTGAGAATGTCGCTACCACGGTGAAATATAAGGCTTAAAACTAGAACTGAAAAATAACTTGGAGCTTAAATAAGTGAAGCCTTATTCTTACAACTCGGCCGAGAATCATATATGACCCTTTGACAACAATCATCCAAACCGCATTAACACAAATATGATATCATTACATAAAAATAGTTCAAAGGAATAGAGCAAGGCAAAAATTAGATAGCTTTTCTATGAGATGCTCCGATCTACACAGTACAATTTTACCTTAAATCCTAGTCTACTCACCATTGAAATACCAATAGATCCCCGCAGGTCACAATAGCAAACTTGCAAACTAATTAAGTAGTGATTTTTTTTATGAACTTGGTCTAAGAAGGACAAAGGTGGTGACTATGGCGAAGTCAAATTAACGAAGCCACGAAGGAGATTGGGTTATGGTGTTGGAAAGACAGAGAGGGGCGTTGAACGAGTATAATAATCGGCTCATTCCAAAATGTCTAAATGATATAGTAACATAATATATTCATTCTCAGAGCAAGATAAGCTAAGGTTGCTGCCTTTGTGTAGTTATGCTTATTATATTGATTGTATAGAGTATAGACACATATTGATCTTCCACCTCAGTAGTCACTAGTCAGTTCAATTCCGATCTCTACAGAAACTGCGACAAACTCAGCCCTTGGGAATCGAAAGAATCATGTGGGAAAACCTCGTCAACGCTTGGTACTTCACTGAATTCATGACCATAAGTTATGCTTCGCGTTGATTTCACATTTTTGGAGAGTATCGGGAATTGAAAGGTCTTGCATGCGTTGGTCGTCATGCTTTCCCCTCCCTTCTTCCTCTTCTCTGTTTCTTTTTCTTATCTTTTTTATGTAATTTGAGTATTGTCTGACGTCTGACCATAAGTTATGGTCAAACCATCTGACCCAATACTTTTTCTTTGATAAATGACCTCTACAGCAATTGTATTGTGCCTAATTGCAATCTTGCCGATATCGTGAAACATTATTTACCGATGGAATTGGAATATAATGACCATTATCTTATTTTTACATTAATCAAATAAAAGATCATACATAAACTTTCAAAACGGTACAAAGAATAAGTGAGGAGCAATACAAACAGAGTAGTTGTTTTATCTTGCGGGAAATTTATGAATCGTTCATCGCAATTATGTAGACAGTTTAAGTTCTTTCCACTCGATCTATGTATTTTTCCAATTAACAGGACCGTTCATATATAGTTATACACTTATACTAGTCTTATATACCTGAAAACAAACACTATAAAGCTCAATTACGTAATAAATAACATGTACGAAAATTAGTTCGCAAAATTAATTAACTTTTCTTTTTCTTTTTCTTTTTTCTTTTTTATAATAAAACCAATAAATTAAAGATGTTGTAAATCTTTTTGTTAATTGAGGCTACGTAAAAAGAAGGTGGATTTGTATTTTGTTGGTTGAGGCCTCGAGGGTATAGTGGGGTTTTCAATTTTTGGTGTCCCCCCTCTTCCCTTATACTTGTGCATCAAACAAGAAAAGAAAACAAAAAAACAAATGCCCCTTAAATTATCAAGTCCACTTAGCATGCATGGACAAAATTCATTTGCTTAAAAGAACTTTTAATTGCAATTACGCTACCAAAGTAAACATCTGTTCTTGATCATAGTTACTAGAGGTAATACAGTGGAAGTAGATCAACCTCAAATGTATATCATATAAGGTGACAAATCATAATAGAGTACTATCTACAAATCATAGTAGATCAACCTCAAATATATATATATATATATATATATATATATATATATATATATATATATATATATATATATATATATATATATATATATATATATATATATATATATATATATATATATATATATATATATATATATATATATTCTCAATGCCTATCTACTTTCCGTGGCATGCAAGAATAATCCTTCCCACATCAGCACACACTTGAGATGCAACTTCAGACAATCGAGCTTAGCTTGTTGTACACCTACATTGCACATAGTTCCGAATACTTGCATGTATATGAATTCATACATGGAGAACGCTCCACAATGTGTATGGAAAGTGGAAATCTGCATATACAATAATTAAGCACGTGAGATATAACGTCTTATTGATTAGCAAAAACACGAACAAAGATTGTAGTTACATACCAGGGTTTTGTAACAATTCCAGTCGTTCACAGGTGGTGATTGGATATCCATCATAATATCATAGTAATCATCAGTGTTAAATATAACTTTTGCAATCTCAGAAAATATACAGTCAACATGTGTCCGACGTGATATCTCGTCAACTAACTCTTTTTGAGCCTCTTTTTGCTGAGGAGACCCTTCAGGCGCTGCTAAAACCTATACATACAATGATAAAGCAAAATTAAATTAAGAGTACATAATTAAAATTTATATAGAAGTTATGTAAAAGCCAAAAAAGAATATTATTCGCGGTCCAGACCGAAAATCAAAACTTCAAAAAATTCGGACCAAACAACTGTTTATTTTTCGGTCTGGACCGAAAAATCAAACATTCAAAAAACATAGACCTAATTAGGGCCCTAATATATAGGTTCGCCCTTATGTCTCCAAAATATCAGAAACAATGCTGGTTTTTGGGATAACAGGGTCATATAATGAGCTTGAAGAACACAGAGAAAAGAACAATAATGACGACCTTTTGGTAGTAGATCTCACTACATATGTGATATAGCAGCAACAACAACGATCTATAGACCATAGCAATAGGTCTATTGCGATGTTTTTTTTTCTCTATCGCAATGATTTTCAGGCGTTGCAATAGCTCGTTTATGTAGTAATGAACTTAGTAGGGAATCCAAACTTACCCGTGGAACATCTACATAAACATTTTCTCCATTCGGTCTATTGATTTTAACACCTTGATTTGAGTTTTTGGGGTGGTACGCAATATCGTCGTACATGAAAACGATGATGTTTTCATCCTTGAGTCCTTTTTTCTTTAAAACTTGATATGCATGACATACATCAGTCTGTAAATCATGTATTTCATCAACATATTTTAAATTAAAATGTCATGATTCATAATATATACTACCTCCGTTTTTTATTATTTGCAACGATTTGACATAAAGTAGAGAGGGAAAATGTCTAATTGTTGCAAATAATAGAAAACGGAGGTAGTATAAAGAAAATTGACTAACGAACATAAAACAAAAATTAATGAGGTAATTTTACTCTTACTTGATGCCGATAATTTACATAGCCCTTGGAAACCGCTACTAACATAGCCCATTTTGTTGAATCCAAGTCAGAGTCTTCGGGAGAAATCTTGTTTATCATATGAGTTCTCGTCCTACGCCCTTGAACTAAATCTAAGTAGAAAGTTAACAATAATAATACGATGCATGCAAAGATTGTGAACTTCAACAAACCCATTTTGTTAATTAGGTTGCTAATCTAACGAACGAATAAGGAACTAATCTTTGCTGGGTATCCTCGTAATAGGTTGTATAGTTTGAGCAGTAACTCTAATGATTGTCTTGGTTTTTGTATGTTGGATGAAAACTGATGTACTACCTTTTGAGCTTTTGCTACTTATAATGAAATGGAGTGACAAATTATCAAAAAAAAAAGAAAAAGGAACTACCGGACAAAGGGTCCTTGGTTTATAAACTAAAAATGGTACCACCATTGGTCCTCGATAATCTAAAAATGGTACTATCATTGATCAGTATAAAGGACCATATAATCCCCAAAGTAAATATTTGTAGTAGTATATATATCTTTTTCAATCATGTGGCAACAGTCTTGCAAGAGTACTGCTATTACTCTAGGAAAGATATACAACAAAGTATCCTAAAAGATATTAACAACTTAGGAAAATATATTTACAATATTTTTCCTTAATAGGGTCTCTTAATTATATTCTTTAGTAAAATAAAAAAAATTACTCCATACTTCATACTATAAATTCTTCTGACAACTGAAGCAATATACCGTAAAATGATAGCGTATGAGTACAGTCATATAAAAAGTCCTCGGTAAGATAATGTATAAATTTACTGAAAGCAAAGGAATTGTATCATGGGAAAAAAGGTGTTCTCCGCTCCCAAAAATAAATGCGGTTACAAGTTGTTGTCAAGATAATACTCCATATAGGAATATCCTTTCCTATTATTTGTGAAATTGTGATATCTTCATTTGATTTGATTTCCTAGTCCTATTATGTTAAGGACTCTATATTAGCCTTAGGTATCTGCATTGTTTTGGTATTAATTATTAATCCATATAATAGCCTCTGTAAACTTGTATATAGATTCAACGTTTCAACATTGGTTTATTCTTGAGTGGTCCCAACCATTGCTTATTGTTTACAATGTTGGTTCTGGTTTATTATGGCTTTATTATATACAGATCCGTCGAATGATGATGAAGTTACAAAAACACTGGTTATTATTGTTGGAATCACTGGAGGAATTGCAGTTTTGATCGTTCTTCTCTCTGTTTGCCGGAAAAAAGCGGGTGGTGGCAAATAATAAACCCCTTGAATCCATAGAAAATGTATTTTCTTTTATTTTTCATGTGCATCATGTTAAATTTTGTCTTGAAGTAAGTTTTCAAATGAGCTAGGCAATTAATTACATGATCGATTCATTCCTTTATTCTCATTAAAGTGTTTCTATATATATGCATTATTATTGTTTACCATTACCAAATTTTTGTACTGTTGCTATAAGGATTTGTATATATGTAATTTTTATATTTCAAATAGTACTATAATTTATATTTTGAAAATTACTCCTTTAGTTATAGGGAGGACTACTAAGACCTAGGTTATTGACATATATTTCATACTCTTCTAAGTGACGTTCTCTTTATCTCCTAAAAAGGGCAGCAGTGTTTCTCTTCAAGTTGTCATGCATGCTTTAAGAAATTTAAAAAGAAAAAGAAAAGAAAGAGAAACAAAAATCTACGAGATAATATCGATAAGAAAAAAAATGTACGAGCTAGTTCTCCTCTTAGGGTCCGTTTGGTTCAACTTATTTTAATTTATATAAGATTTTATAAGATCAGATAAGATAAGATCAGATCAGATAAAATAAGATGTTAGACACACTCAATAAACTATCTTATAAGATAAGATAAGATAAAATAAGATAAGATCAGATAAGATTTTATAAGATCTTATAAGATAAGATAAGACAAAATAAGTTGAACGAACGGCACCCTTAATCGGGTTGGTGGGTTTTGCTTCTTTACTCGCATGAGCCCACACATTATTAACCAAATTGGCCCATTGAATCCAATCTATTTTAATGAGAGTGTTTGATTGGGTGTTAAATATATTTATGGAAAAGTAGTTTTCCTTTGTTTGGTTTGTAAAAGATTGATAATAATTTTCTTTTTTTTTAAAGAAGGTTGATAATAATTTTCTTAAATAGTGGAAAAATAGTTTTTCTGAAGTTATAAGTCATTCTTTTGATTTGAAGTCATACGACATCTACAATAATAGAGGTCAAAAACTAACAAATGCATATCAGATTGAAATAAATATATTTCTAATATAGCAAAACACACGATCATTGAGTAGATATAACACTTCTGAAAACATAATTTACCCATTTTCAATCAACGGTAGAAAACATTTCCTTCTCAAGGAAAATCATAGTTTTCTCCTTATTCACCTTCTTTAATTCCATTCATTTTCGTTCTTTCTTATATTTTCTCTCTAATTTTTCATGCAAGTAACCAATTAACAAAAACTAAACAACAATTATTACATCTCACTAGTAGAATAATTGTTTATTCTTCATGGTCATTAAGTGGCCTATTGCGGCGGTTTTTTGCCTAGCAGAACAATAAAGGGCGCAAAGAATAGGTAATTAATATATTGCTTTGCGGTTTTAAACCGCAAAGAATATTTGAACATATTGCTTGCGGTTTCTAGCCAAAACCGCAAAGAATATATTTATTTTTTATTAAAAACGTACAACGTATTGCTTGCGGTTTTGGCTAGAAACCGCAGACAATAGCTTGCCTATTCTTTGCGGTTATTGCCCAAAACCGCAAAGAATAGGTCCTGGTACAGGAAAAATTTTTTTTTTTTTTTTGGAATTTCGCAATTAAATTTGAAAGATTAAAACCATGCAACTAACCCATCCACTATCTACCAAATTCGCAGACAAACTAAAGATTAAATAACATGAATTTCATTAATATATAAAGCTAAAAAAACTAATTACATAAATAATACAAAAGATCAAAAAGTAAAATGAAAAAGCAAAAATAACAAAACAACTATTACAACTTAATGACTAATTACAAAAATTATAATAAAAACAAAAAATAAGAAACTAATCTAAAAAAACGAAAAAAATCAAAAAAAATCCTAAAACAAAAAAAATCTAAAAACAAGATCTAAAAAAAACGGAAAAAATCAAAAAAAAAAATCCTAAAACAAAAAATCACAAACGAGATCTAAAAAACGAAAAAAAAGAAAAAAAAAAACCCAAAAAAACCAAAAAAAAGTTGAGAACGATTCAAAAAAATCAAAAAACGATTCATGGCTCTTGTCTCAACCCTTGAGAACTGGATCTCATTTCTCGAAACCCATTGCTTGTTGAGGACGATTCAAAAAAAAATCAAAAAACGATCGTGTCTCAACCTTTGAGAACCTGGATCTCGTTTTTGAAACCCATTGCTCGCCACCATTGATCGTCGCTCGCCTCTCCTCGCCAACGATTCATCACTCACCATCAATCGTTCTCAGTTTCGCCATGGTCGACGGATTGTGTTTCTCGTTTTCAAGCAAGAAAAAGATGAAGGGAAGAAGATGAAAGGTCGAAGGTTGAGAGGAGGGTGTAGGGTGAATGACGAGGGATGAGAGTGAAGGGTAGATGATGAAGGGTCGAAGGTTGAGAGGAGGGAGGTTGAGAGGAGGGAGGTTGAGAGAATTAGTGAGGAGTGATAACTGAACGGCCGAGAGGATGAGAGAATTATGAGGAAAAACCAAACCCTAGCTGCGGTTGTTGCACGCCTTTTATATATTTTTTTGAATATTTTTTAATAATATTGCTGCGGTTGTTTCAAAAACCGCAGCAATATATTAAAATATCATTTTTTTAATATTATTTTAATATATTGCTGCGGTTTTTGACGAAAACCGCAGCAATAGGTCTGGTCAAAAAGTCAACTTTTTTAAATTTTTTTCCTATTGATACCATATTGCTGCGGTTTTTGGCCGAAACCGCAGCAATATCTTTATTTTATATTTTATCTTTTCGTTTTACGATATATATTCTTGCGTATGGGTAAAACCGCAAAGAATACCACCGCAAAGAATAAAGACTTATTCTACTAGTGTCTTTTCCTTGGAAAATGTTTTCCATTTAACTAACTTGAGCCGCAGTTGCATCCCGATGTCATGTGTGTGCTTACAGAAACCTTGTGATCTTCAAGATAGAATAAAGTCTTTCAATTGCAATAAAAAGAGTTTTAGTTTGGAGAACAATAATTCTTCATCAGTCATGATACAATATTAAAAAATTGTATTTTTCAGTGAATTTTAAAAATAAAAAATATATATAGATACAATATTTTTTTTGACTCGCCTAGCTACGAGATTTTTCATGCGAAGGTTTCCTAATATGTATGAATGATCAACGAGAGACCCCTATATAGCTATAGACATATCATATTCTTTATTTTAAAACTTACAATTTACATTATTAATATTGCTTCTACTTCTATACTAATATATTGATCATGTTTATGACACATGAAATCAGCCTAAAGACCAGACTTGAAAGGCACCCCAGTACTAGGCAACCAGTTATTTCCAGCAATAAAATTCCCAACACTAAATTTCCCAGCTTCAACAGAACTTGTTATCACATGGTAACCCGACCACTTCACCCGATTCGACGTGGATGAACCAGGACCCGTATTTGCATATTCCCCATAATACAATGTGCTAAGGGCAAAATCGCCATTCCACTCAAGCCATCCCTTAGGATCAACTATACCACTTAGATATGTCTTCATAAAAACAGTTCGGGAATATTTTTGCCATGGCCTACCCAAGTAAGTCCTGGATCCTTTTAGGTCTTCAGATGCGCTGACCCGGGAGTTATGGATCGATATACCCGTGTTCTCATTCGGGTCGGACCGTCCTTGGGCTGTGATGGCAACAGTCCTAGAAGGACCAAATCGGGCATATATGTTACAATTTTGGATGGCCCAGCGTAGCGTTTCCAAATATAAAGTCTCACTAAGCACTATAAATGTCACATTCACGGTAAAATTGGCGATTTGAGAAAACATAGAGGGTATCTTGGTATCCTTCAAAGCTGCATTTGTAGAAGACCGAGAGATCGGAGTTGGAGCGGAGGGCTACAGCTTGGTGGTTTGATGGACCGGCTGTGTTCCTAAATGTTATTCCTTGTGCCATGAATCCACTTCCCATAACAGCTGAAAACGACATAACAAAAGCAGACATAAGTATTCATATTCATCAACCTCATCATAATAACATTTTTCTTGCCATAATAAAGAACAAAAAAAATATAAGATAGGGAGATATAAACAGATGGCCGATTCATGTAGTCATGTAGAAAAGATAAAAATATCAAACAAATCTTAATAATAAGCATATTGTATAGTAGTATAACATCCAAGCTTAATATAATTGCAAAACGAAGTATTTTGTTGCTCTTTTTTTGTAATTAAAGTTTTATTGGTGAGTAAACAGTTTCCACAACAAGTAGCCAGGGGACAAGTAGGAGTGGCAATCAGGTCAGGTTGGGTCGGATTCAGGTCAACCTGACTTCTGTTTCGGGTTAATTACCCCTAACCCAAACCGGCCTTGACTTTAATTCCAGGTAAAAACAATAGCCTGAACCCGACCTGTCAGGTTTTGGGTTGACCCGAAATCAACCCAGTATGACGTGATTTATATCTTATAATTGCAATAATTATACATTATAAACTTAAAGCATAGCAAATCCCAACTTCAAATGGTAATTAAATCAAAAATTCAAACTTCAAAGCAATAAATTAGCCAACGGCTTCAAATAAAGAAATGGCTTTGGCCCAATACAAGTTTACAATTAGAAAGTAGGTGACTTAAGTTATAAAAGTCGGGTTAATTTCAGGTTGAAAATTTCTAAATCAGGTTGTTCGGGTTATTTTTGAGTTCCAAAGTCAATCTGAATCTAACCCGTTGAGGTTCCGTGCTGGGTTGGATCAACCCTTTTTTATTTCGAGTCGAGAATCTCAACCCCAACCCCAAAAATTTCAAGTTATTAGTTTGAGGACGGGTAATCGAATTGGGTCAGCTTTTACCGGTCCTAACTTGACCAAACAAGAATACAAAACCCTTTTGGGGAGGGACTTATCTTCTAAGAAGTTCAGTAGTAAGGATTTTAAAGATTTCAAATTTTGTAATGAATTGCTCCAAATTATATTCTTTTATTTTTTCAATAAGATAAGATGACGGCACACTCCAGAGAGAAGGAATAAGGGGGAATTTCTAGAAAATGTACTTGATCGGATTAGACCTTAAACATTGTATGGCTGAAAGTTGGAAAGCTTGGCCAATTTGACCAAGCTTCCTAGTTGCTCCAACAATTTACACTTGCCATATGTTATTAATTATGTTAAGCCATAAATGTCGTAAGATTCGTACCTATTTAAAATTACTCTCATAACGCTTTTATAAACTTATCTAATGCAACAATAATAATAGAGAAATTCTTGGATGTAACTGTTACACCATAACTTATGATGTAAGTTACTAAGTTGTAACAACTCAAAATCATTGTTTCTTTGTTTAAAAACTCAAATGACATGAAGTAAATGACAAAAGGACATCAGATCCATGTCATTATTTGTGTAGTTCATGTCATTTTTATTGGAATCAATGTGATTATATATGTATAAGGTTTTGTTACACCATAAATTATGATATAAAATATTATTACCCAAGAAGCACTCATAATAATAAGTCTGCAACTGACAAACCTTTGCTCATCTAAATCGCAACTTGAGTGGAAAACTCCACGAAAATCTAAAATCAAAAGTACTTGCGGCAGCAAGAAAGATAACAAATTCTAAATTAGTAAATTGACGGTGAGAATTATATCTAACTTATGCGTCAAGAATCACGTACGTCATAGAGGTGTTGTTAACTTTTAAAAGTCGGCAAGGAGAAGTGTTGTTCTTTTGTTATCCTTTATCAGGCAAAGCTTTCCGGCGACCGGCGGAATCAAACATCCAACTTATGTCATTAGGGATTTTTCAATTTTTCTACTTTTTTTTGCTTTTTCAACCTTAAGATTTTGGATAATTAAACCCATAAAAAGAATTAAAAATCTTCTATTCATTGGTATTTGTTATTACTATAATCCACTTAATTAAAATGAAATTTTAACACATATAATCAACCAATAAGAAAAAAAGACTAGTATATATGAAAATGGTGCAAGTACAAATTGTGAAAAAATGTTTTGTGTTTATATAAAGAACCATGACATGAGTATAAGAATATTAAAAGTTATGAATAATAATCACATTTATGGATGTAAAGAATATGGAATGTATTAACTACTAAATCAACATATGATACATCAAATTTTTGTCCTATAGGTTGAATCAACTATCGTACCAAAAAAAAAAATCGTACAAAAAAAAAGGTTGAATCAACTAGGGTGCCATTAGTGTGAACTAATTCATTATTAAAGTCCTAGAATTTAAGCAATATTATCATGTCGTAAGGCTTAAACCAGTTTACAATTTTATATAAGCAAAATTGTTATGTATTTGTTAGTTTTGATTTATATTGTAGATGTCGTATGACTCTTTTATTAATCGATTAATTTACATTTAGAATAAAAGGCCTAAGCCATATTCATGCAATTTTAGTTTACGTATGGCATTGGTTTGGTCACTGTCAAAGCTAAGGAGGTTAAATAACTTAACATGACATTTTTAGGGTAATACTTGTCGTTTTACTTTAAGTTCACTTCTATCATTAAGTTATAAATTAAAGTAGTTAGGTAGCTAAAGAAATGTGTATACTAATTATCTGGAACCGTTAAAACTTAAGCTAGTGGGTCACATCCCTTTCTATGGTATTCGATTATGCAATTACTGATCAACCAAATATCATTCCATATATAGAAAGACTTTGTTTGGATATACGTTTTCGTGCTACTTAAGTAATTTGGAAATATATGATCAGGCATTGAACGTAAAACAAAGAGGAACACATCGATTAGGTAAAGGAGATGTTAATATGTAGGTTTCTTTATTAAAGACTTGGTTTAAGAACCCTCAAAACTACCAATTTAGATTTTGTTCTTTGTAAAAAACAACAATTAGGAGAATTAGTTGCATGATTTAGGATCAGAGAAAATAAATAATTGTCATAAATCATAATTGTGATGATAAATCAGAAGTTGCCTTGATGACAAGGGTAGAAGGATATAATTTTACTCCACATTTCTCATTTTCATTGCTTATCGCAAATACGATGACGATTGTGACAATAATGTCAAAACTTTTATCCTAATATGATATATAGGTCGGTTGCATGAGTTTAAAAATGTCTGCATGTATTCCCTATTTCCCTGCACACATTTAATGCCCTCACAAACCAAATTTTCATATTATATATCCTTAGCGTCCTTCATCTAAATCATCTTTGCACTCCCTATGTCACATCTTTGAAATTTTGATGATCTCTACTCTCTAGTCTCTACTACCCCTACTAGTGCTTCATCTAGTTGGCATACTACATGTTCAAACTAAATTAGCAGGTTGTCTCTTATCTTAATCTCAAAATTGGGTAGCAACTTCTTTAGTAGCATAAATATAGATGTTTGAATTTGATTTGAAGCCAAAATTAAATTAAAGGTGAAAAGTGAAAAATGGTATTTGGTAAAGTAGTTTCTTAAGGAAGCTTTCAATGGTTAAGATAGTAATTTGCTAAGATAAAAAAAAATTAGCTTTTTGGGTAGAGATACAATTTGGAGGTATAATATAGCTCATATACAACTGCTAACAACTAGTGTGATTGTTCGCAACAACTATAAAAACCTACCTCTTTTGTCGAGCAAACCCAAAGTTTACTAAGACATGCAACCCACTACATGTAGTATGTTGATCGAGGGAACAATAAATCTCTCCTTGCCATCAACCCGATAATACGGGACGCGATCATAAGGGTCTTTATGACACAATCAACAATACGCTTAGCTTCATTTTCAATTAGGACTTGCACTAGCCTCTTTAGGTGAAGTATAACAATACCCTTTAAATATTAGCTCTATTTTGTTTTCTTTTATGGAGTATATATGTATATATATATAACTACGTACTTATGAAAAAAAAACTCATAAGATGAAGTAAAGCTATAGAGATAAGTAATATGGACTCACCAACGGTAGCTGATCTGAAGGTAGTGCTACCTCCTCCAACACTTTTGCTCCCTGTGATAATAGTTCTCCCTATACCATCCCCCAACAACATAATATTCTTCAAGTTATCCTCTATTTCCACATTCTCCTTATAAATTCCTGCCTTTATATATATCACAAACCTCCCACTTCCTCCTTTCCTTGAGGCATCACTTATAGCTTGCCCTATGGTCGTGTAATCTCCTGAACCATCTTGGGCCACCACAAGGTCGGCTCGGGAGCTCGACACCGACTGCAACAACTTCCGGTCACTAGGCCTAACCCATCTCGGAAACCCATCCTTGGTCCCGGCCCAGTCCTGCCCCTCGAGTCTACGACCAGTTGATCCATCCCCATTAATAGCAAGTGCATTGCTAATCAAGCATGATACATTATTATCAGTGGATAACATGGGCATGATATTTTCGGTAACGCCCAAGTCCCTAAACCCATTTTGGCATGTTTGGATTAGGGTTAGGGCTGAACTAAGCCATGTTTGGGTATCATCTTGGGTGCAACTAGAGGTGGTCATGGTATTGTTTAGGCCTTGGATACTTAGCTCATAGACATCCAAACAATCCTTCCATGCCTCCTTTTCTTTCTCATTCTTACAATTATGGCCTAGAGAATTAACATTTTGATGGGCTTTTCCGGCATTTTCTATAGCACTTTGCATCATCATCTTAAGAAAATCTGATTTTCTTTTGATATGAGGAGGATTTTGGTTATGACTAAGGTAGTATTCACATTGTTTAGGGTATGGTGTTTGGTTACACCAGTAGGACAATAATTTAGGAGGACCATAACCTTCTACATGCATAAATAGCGAGAACAAAGATGTGAAGAGTACAACTATCATTAATGAAATCGCATAATTAGGAGCCATTTATTTCTGGTTTTGTATGGTTTTTTGAGTAGGAGTAAATATGAGAAGTTTAGTTGTGAATTTGTATGATGAGATGTTATTGCATGATCTGATGAGAGATATAGGTCGTTGCAATATAATGGGCTTGCTTTATATAGAAGTTAAGAGTAGATAATGCTGGTCATAGCATTAAAATTGGATAAGTAGGTATGGAAAGTTAAGTGTTCATTTTGGGCTTAATTACTTACTTACGTGGTCCACCAATCAATCATAGTTGTCTTTTTTTTTGTTGCTATAATCAACAATTTTGAATTTTCCAATTTGAGGCTCTCTCCTTTCTTTTTCTATTGATGTGCTTGGCTTGGAGGTAAGCAAAAGTTACTAGAACGATAAACTATTTTCACTCAGACCCCAAATCCTAATTGATTACTCTCCTCGTGATGGAATTGGTTCCAAAATTTCAAATACTTCCTCTTTCTTCCAATCACTTTGTATCATATCATCATAAATGTTAGAATGATCTTCAATGTGCGGATTAGGGTCATCATATTCATGCCCCTTAACTTTATCATGTCAAATCATATTGATCTCTCTTCTTTGGAAAACTTGGGGGACTTTGTGTTTCAGTTTTTGTTTTCTTTTATTTGTTGGTGGAAATTTGTGCAATGTCACAACATATGTTTGTTCTTCTACCATCTATTAAATTAACTCAGGTAGTATTACAAAATTACAATAGGTCGATAAATTCACTCGTAGAAAATTACATTAAAAAACGTTGTAAAAGAAGATCATGTAGATTAGTGGTGGATCCAGGATTTCCAATCAAGGGTAGCATAATACTATGATAGTATCGACTATCAAGAAAAAAATACATGACTACTATAATCTAAAGATAAATAAAATTCATATACAAATTTATAGAACTTAATAAAGTAAAATTACAATTGTTAATGGTGAGTTCTCACATTTTTGTACCAATTTTGAGATGGAGTCATATGGTTCGATGGAGAAGAATTATTTTGGCTTGGTGGTTGAGTAGAAGGAGAACTTAATTACTTCCTTCATTTGTAATAGTCAAAAAGTCGAATATGCACAAGAATTTAGGAGAAGAGAGAAATAGATAGAGATAATAAAAAGGAACTTCACAAGTCACAACTCTTGTGCAAATTTATAATATCACGATTCCTATATTATTCACTAGTTCACATATTATAACTAGGGGTGAAAGTTATTCGGATAAAATCCGAAATCCAATCCAATCCGAATTAGTAATTCGGATCGGATTCAAACTGTGTTCGGATTGGATTCAGATTGAGATTTTAGAAAAATTAGATTTTCGGATCGGATTGGATTGAGGGTAATTGGATCCAAAAATCCAATATAACCGAATAATATGCCTTGTATTATGTATCTGGATTGGGCTTAAGTGCCTAACTGGATTTTTTTTTAAAAAAAATCCTAGTCCATAGCCCGGTAGGCGTCCTCATTTCCTAAATCTACTAGGTTGTTGTTGTGCTTAATTTATTTCAACGAAAAACTAGAGTTCTAAAAAATTGGATTTTCGGATCGGATCCAATCTAGAGTATGAAAATTCGGATTGGATCGGATCGGATTCAAACTCTAATTGGTTCGGATTCGGATTGGAAAATTGAAATCCAAATTTTGTTCGGATCGGATTGGAATATGCCCTAATCCAAACCGTACACCGAACTTTCACCCCTAATTATAACTCACTAACAATTTACAAGTCATAACTCACTAAAATATTCATAAATATGTAAACTTTCCATTCAAAACTCATAAATTTACAAATTTAGACACCTCATAATCTATACAAACATGTTCTATTCAACTTATTTTTGCTTATATAAATTTATTTGAACTTATCTGAACTTATTAGAGCTTATTAGTTCTTAATTATTTGAACTTATCTAAACTTACTTGTACTTATTAGACTTAAAATTACTCTTTATTAGACCTTATTGGAGTCTGGAGATAATCTTTTATGGTATTATACTTAGTTTTGGATATGTTTTCCTAGTCCTACATAAAAGTAGATTTAATAATAATAATCTAAGCTTTTGACTTCAATCTTTTTTGTCATCTATAGTAAGTACGTACATTGTCAATGGAGTTTTCTACTTTGTGATGAGAAATTCGTCCAATCTACGATTGGTGTACATTTCTATATATTTTGTTTTTGTTAGATATTTAGTGAGAATAATCTTTGCATAAGACGGACAACTAATTATATAACGGGTATTAAGAATTATGCAGTGCTAGACTTTCCTTTGTTTTTTGAAGCTCAAAAAAAAATTATTTTTAAAAAAAATACCAAATACATCTGCCACTGATGTAGATGTGTTAAAATCTTATCAACGACATGGTTTTTCATAATAGAATTATATCTAGCCACATAAATAATTGTTACTTTTGATTTTTATTCATAATATATATTATGAACGTAAATATATAATGAAGTTCATAATATAGATTTTATCGATAATGAATATATATTATGATCATGAATATATAATCAAGTTCATAATATAGATTTTATCATAATATAGATTTTGAATGTATTTTAGCATATTTATGTCACATGTCGTGATTATCTATGGCTAACTATATGACTTTAAATCAATAAATTACATTACAGATGATATAGTCGGTACGGTGTTATGCCACATACATGGCATGGGAAAAAATGGCATATACAGGCTACAGCCTCACGTACTTCTTTTTGCCATGCATATATCAGAAATTTATCTTGATGATGGGGATTTCCTGTCTTTGTAAAAAGAAGCGGAAAAGAAAAAAAAGGAAACACCACATGTTACATGGATATGCATACTTCTTCATAAACAAGTCCCAACAACTGAACAACGGCAACAAGCCAACAAGGCAACAACCCCACGAACACATATATATCATTGACCAGTTAGAGAACAAATGAAATTTATTTTTATCACCAAAAAATAAAAGAACAAATGAACAATGAATGTTGAATTAATTTTCCACTTAATAAAAAATGAATTTTTTTATTAAATTTAGTGGTTTAATTTTCTCGTATTTTCTTGAAACTAAGTACATACTCTGCGATTGATTGGAAGAGCGATATAATGCATGCGATTACGTAACGCAATGAATAATATTATAATATCAGTACGCATGGGGCACGTTTTAGTAATGTAATTGATAAGAACATGCCTACGTGACTACATACACATAATAATTACAAAAGTTTTAGGAAGTTCTATCGTTGTTTTCAGAAATTAATGACCTCGACTGGCTTCCACGCCATTGTTTTTATCCTGGAAAATTTTACTCATTTGCTTTACGTATTTCCGCCATGCTACTTGGTGGTGTCTTAAGGATAAATGATAACATCGGGTTTCAAGAGAGTTTAAAATTAGCTAGGGGTGTTTATAATCGGGTATTCGGCTTTCTGGATATTCTTTTTTGCGGGTAGTCAATAAATTGCAATACTACCATTGTTCTGTGGATTAGTGCCATTTTAGAAGTTGGAAGTTCCAACTTATTAGCATTTGACAAACTTTTAACTCCTAGTGCCTGCTGGTAAAGTTATTAGAGTTTATTTCTAAAGAAACATCACTTATGCGGAAGCTAATGAAGAATATTAGAAGAGCACGGATGAGTGAGCCAATGATTGTGAGTATTGAGTAATAAGAAACTTAACGAGACTAATACGAAAGAGAAAAAATCTTAATTTTAAGAAAAAGAATACAAAAAAGGCCCTAAGTCTCATAAGAGCGTCTTACCATAATTTAATGTAAGACATGGGTAACTTGTTGTCCTAAAGGGGTCACTTATGGTACAAGTGACTCCTTTAAGACGCGGGGTAACCCATTATCTCAACGTGACCCTTTGAATTTACAAAATGACCTTTTTTGGGAACAAAATGAGGTGAACTTATACACTAATTTTATGATAACGTGGTCTTACACAAGACTTACCAAAAAAAGGCTCGGGTTATCGTATCCGGTTTATGTAAAAATCCGGCCTATGCTCGAAACGATTTTAATCAACTTTAATTTTTTAAGCGGAAAGTAGTTTTACTGTATATTCGGATACACTTAAAGGAAGATAGTTGCTAGTATGTATAAACTATAAAGTCACACTTCGGTTCTCATTGCCGAAGCCACTCGCACTTAGCTTCAACAAGGTATCAAGCTTGCTTTGCATTTGGGTATTCACAACATCATCATTGAAGGTGACAACCTCTTGGTCATCAACGCCTTTAAAAATCTTTTGCCTACTCCATGGAAAGCGCTAATATACTTGCCGATTGTAAGATCATGATCACTCAATTTGCCTCTTGCCAAGTCAGACACGTGTTCAGGGAAGCAAATCGCGTTGCTGATTGGATAGCCAATATAGGGCACCTAGCTAGTAGTTTCTAGTTTCGATGTTTCTCCTTGTAATAACTTTTCTCTTACTTCCATTCTTGTATCGACACATTAGATATTCTCCTCGAGAGGAGGGTAGCCTAATATTTTTTTCTTACCTTTAAAAAAATAATATAATCATCCAAACGTATGTATGTCCAGCCTCCAGTTGCATTATAAACTATAGCATATGAGAAATAGGCGCATAGAGCAAATTTTTTATCATACAACAGAGTGTACCATGAGCATGGTACACCCAATGCTATTATTTTGCTCACTGCTCATATGAAATCATCCAAATGAGCAAAATGTACTTAAAAAAAGGACTCGGAATTAGGGGTGAAAGTTCGGTGTATGGTTTGGATTAGGGCCTAATCCAATCCGATCCGAACAAAATTTGGATTTTAATCTTCCAACCCGAATCCAAACCAATTAGAGTTTGAATCCGATCCAATCCAATCCGAATTTTCATACTCTAAATTGGATCCGATCCGAAAATTCGATTTTTTAAAACCGTAGTTTTTCGATGAAATAAATTAAGCACAATAGCAACCTAGTATATTTAGGAAATGAGCAATTAAGTGCTTTGTTAGGGTTTTAGGGGAAGGGTTGAAGTGCTACGCCTACTAGGCTATGGACTAGGCTTTTTAAATAAAAAAAATTCAGTTAAGCACTTAAGCCCAATCCAGATACATAATGCAAGACATATTACTATTCGGTTATATTGGATTTTTGGATCCAATTACCCTCAATTCAATCCAATCCAAAAATCCATTTTTAAAAAAAAATCTTAATCTGAATCCAATCCGAACTCAGTTCGAATCCGATCTGAATTACTAATTCGGATTGGATTGGATTGGATTTTGGATTTTATCCGAATAACTTTCACCCCTACTCGGAATGAGCAAATGAGCAAAAATTAATCTTGGGTGTACCATGCACATGGTACACCTGGGTGTAGGATGAATGAACCCTGCATAGAGCTGTCTATTCTATAGGACAGTTATTATTTACACGCATAATTTTGAAATATAAACAATAAATAACTTTCGAGAGACAAATTGTAATTGTAATATTAGTTAGCTTTACTCTAAAACATATCCTTCAATACTATTACAACATTTACATGCAATTTCGAGCAACAAAAATATAATATTAGGGATAGTGATATTAATACAACAATATGTTTTCCTAATATTTCTAATAAACAAAGCTATATACTCCCTCCGGTTCGTAAATATCCTCCCTCTTATACTTTTCACGCATGCCAATGCAAAAGTTTAGATATTGATATCTTTAATTGTGTATTTGGACGAATCTAACAAGATCCCACATGACTATATTTTTTTCTTACGTATAAGTCACAAACAACGGTCAAAGTGGAACTTGTGAATAGTGAAAAATGTCAAAGAGAGAGGATCTTTCGGAACCGGATGTAGTATATAATTAGAATATTCGTGATTGATTGTTCCACATAATCTAGATGTTGTCCTTTTAAAACACGTTGTTTGGTTGTTTTATCTCGTTAAAGTGAAAGTCAAATATTATGACACATTTCAAGTTGAATGAAATTAGTTAGGAGAAAATAATTGCATTATACACAAAAGCCATCACTACTAAACAGAATTTTCAAAATTTAACGCAAACTGATACGTTGAGTACACTGAATGATCACATAATATATATGCTTTGAGAATTTTAGTATTGAAGAGCGACGATAATTCCATTATTGATAGAAGTCCAAATATTAGCCAAATCCACATTCTCAAAAGTTCATACAAGTAACACTTATCTTGATGCTTTTTACTTGTAAACCAAAACAAACTTTTTGTTTTTTGGATAACCAAAACGACCTTGATTAGAGGTGGCGGTAAACTATTTGCCTATTTCAACTATAATTCAATACTGACAGCCAAGTTTCTCTTGCTTGTATACAGTTATGGCTAATAATACTTCATATATAAATGTGTACAGTAAATGTATGATATTGGAATAGAAGTCTTGTAATGTATGTTCTCTTATAACGTTAGGTTTTGGAGTTCGGTTGGGTTTTTCGATGTTAGGTTGTATATATATTCTCTTAACGTTTAATGAGAACTTTGATGGGTTTTCCTGCTAAATTATATCTAAACTCTAACATGTTATCATGCAAGAGCCTCTCTAATTCGAGATATTTTATTTATTTTTCCAATATCCGGTTTTTTCTTCCTAGTCGTTTGCTTCGTTTTTCGGTCCGTTGGCCATGGGAGAATCACAACTCGAATCCTCATCCCCGACTCCTCGCTACGAACCATTTTCTACATACTACCTTCATACTAGTGAGGGTACCGGTGCCGTGATATGTAAGTCCTATTTTGTTGACTCGGTGATAATTATGAAGCGTGGTCGCGGTCTTTGCGCAATAATCTAGCTACGGGCGAAGAATAAGGTGGGTTTTATTGATGGTAATATTGTTGAACCCTCGTCAAAGTCTCCGGATTTTAATCAATAGGGGATTATTAACTCCAAATTGGTAGCTTGGATTTTTAATATGTTGGATGTCTCGTACGTTCGACTATGTGATTCCTAAATCATGTTAAGTCCACGTGGGACGATTTAAAGGATCGTGATTCTCTTGGTAATGGTCCTCGATTCTTGAATAGAAGAACCAAAATCTTGATTGTAAGCAACGTGGGCTCTCAATTGCTTTGTCTACTATGGTGAATTGCGACATTTATAGGATGAATTGCAAAGCTATTGCGAGCTTCCTGCGTGTACGTGCTCCACGGCTGCCATTTATCAACGACTTCAAGAAACCAAGTTGTTGCATCTAAATCTTAGCATATGATTTGGTTTGGCTTATAGGAGTATGTCAAGACATTCGGCGGCATGGTCGGCCATGTGGCCTACAGATTGACTATTTGCATAACACGAAACATAAACACAAGAAACAACAATAAAGCAATAAAAAAAATTTAACTTAGAAACATAAACGTAAGAGACAACATTAAAGAAAACTAACAGACAAATATCGATGTGAGAAGATGTGAATGGGGAGAAGAAGAAAATTCAGCAACAATGCATGCATTATAGGACTTTGAATATTATATATGTATGATATGGTGACTTATAAGCTTCCAATATCTCTCAAGTAATAATATGATCATCCTAGAAGCCTGATCCCTCCCGGTCACAAAAGAGCTCCTCAATTCGAGCCATAACCCGTGTTTAAATCAATCTAAATACTCACATTCGGTTCTCCTCCCAACACCGGCACAATTATTCTCCTTCCATGACTTGTATTTATAGTCACTATAAATAACATATTTCACAAACCGCAAGACCAAGGAATTGCGGGAGTTGAGGTCTCGGTAGGATTCCCTTGGTCATCGAGCTTAACCACATGTTCGGGCATAGGACAAAAGATATTTTAAGATTGATGGCATACTCAATTATGTATTTTCAAGCAATAATAACGCGAAACAACACAAGAAACAACAACAACAATAAGGATCACACAAGAATATTATATCAATTTGGAAACTTGAGACTAAGAGAAATACCACAAAACCATGCACTAGGACTTTTAATGATGTTTAATGATGCGGTGACTTACAAAGTTTCCAAGATCTCCCGATCTAACATAATCACCTTAGAACCGAATCCCCTAGTTTCAAGCCTAACTCGTGTTTACCCAAACACTTCACATCTTGGCTTCTCCCTCCGCATACAATTATTCCCATCCTAACTAAGAATAACCTAATCCTACTAAGAATATAACACTAATCCTAAATAGATTATAATACATAACAAATTATATATACTTTTCTAAATACAATCGACTAGTATTAGGAGCCAAAACATGAAAGATCTTCATATCCCAACAAGACAATATTTGTCAAACTAACGGTTCACCTCTTGCAGGAGCACCACCCCTTCCCCTTACCCCCTTTGTCACATCTCTTCAAGTAGTCTGGGATCCCCCTCCCCCAGCTATACTTTCAAACTTATTTTTGATGGTTCGGTTCGTGGGTCAGCTGCAGCAGTCGGTGTTATTATTCGCAATCATCAAGGTGCTCTTCTTCAAGCAAAAGCTTTCAACCTTGGTTTCTCCTCGGTGCTTATCGCCGAGGCCACATCGCTTCACCATGGTCTCAAGATTGCTCTTTAAATGGATATTCGCAACATTATTGTTGAAGGCGACAACCTTCTGGTTATCAATGCTATTAATAATATGTGGTCTGTTCCGTGGAAGATTGCTTCAATCATCGACAACTCCAAGCTACTACTTACAAAGTTCAATTCATTCCAAGTTCGACATGTCTTTAGGGAAGAAAGAAGCCAGTGATCGAATTCGTGTAATGTTGGTCATCTAGATAATTCTAGTTTTGATATCTCAAATTGTAATAATTCTTCACTTCTATTTTTGTATCCGATGCATTAGATATTCCCCTTGAGAGGAGGGTAGCCTAATGTTTTTTTCCTTACCTATATTAAAAAAAGAAAAGACACATAAACGAGCTTAACGAGTAACGAGCAATCGTAAATACACCTGATCACCAAGACCAATACGTCCATATCCAAAAACAAGCTAGACTAGTCCAGTTAACTCAACCCTTTGCTAAGCCCACGATAGAAACTAATGAGCCAATCCACCTACCAAGTTACCAATCCAACTCCAACTCTAATAATTTTACACGAACATAAAAAAAACAAAACTAAAATATTCCCAGAAAGAAAGCAAAATCCAAGTGAATCTCCATATTCCGGTGAAATCTTAAATTAGGGTTTCGATTTTTCTCACTCTACCATAGCCGTTATTCTCTCTCTCCTCTGTTAAAATTGTACGTGAGGAAAGCTTTCAACAATGGCGACAATAGTTCCGACAACTGAAGAAGATCCTGCTCTCTCCGTTGTTCGTTTTGTTTCCGAGCTTGCTTGGGCGGACGCCGGTGCCGAGGTAAATTTCCGATTTCTCAAATTTTCTAGGGTTTTTGATTGCGAGTTTATGCATCTGATTGACGAGATTGATTAATTTGTTTAAATTTGGGGAAATAATTGAAGGTTGCAGAGCCTCAAGTTGCGAGATTATGTGTTGAAGCGCAGGAATGTATGGCGACGGGGAGATGGCTTGATTTGGCATCTCTAATTCTTACTTCTGCTGATTTGGTTTTTACTAAGGTTGCTGAGAAAGGTAACTTTTTTCGTCATGTATGTGTTCAATTTGATTGTATTATGTGATGAATTATTGATTTTGATGTGTTTGTGGTTTTATGAGCTAGTAATTGTGTTTGGATGATATCTCTTGTTCAATTTTGTTGTCTTTCTTGTGCATTTAGATTTTCTTAGCAGTGTAGAGTGTGAAAATATTGTACTATTTTCTTTGAACTAAAATTCTGGATTGTTGTGGGCTAGTAGATCGCATATTAGACCGCTTTGCTACGATACTCCTATTATGCTTCTGTTCTCATGTCCAATACGTTGTCGATAGTCGATACAATAAGTGAACATGCGAAAGATTTAGGGATTCAATTTGACACTTAGATAGAGTTTGATTAATATAGGTATCAGAAAATTCCCGTTGCTCCTCCTCCTACATTGAAAGCATTGTTATCAGAAAGCTTATCTTTATTTTGGAAGGGCGGGGGTCACTTGGCTATAGTTTGTCTTCACTCTTCTCTGTGAGGTGATGGCCAATACAGTTGCAACTTGCAACTTAATGCTAAGTTGCTAGTGATGAGTCTATTACTGATATTTATCTGTCTAGAAATATGTGTTGACTTGTTTGGATAATCTTTTAATACGTTGCCTTTATAAATATCTGTTTTTTGATACTAAGAACGTTTCTCTTTTAGTTCAAGGCTTTAAGGAAAGCATCTTGCCTTCTATAGATGCAAGGTGTGTTTTCCCACCTGGTTTTAGGGTCGCAACTATCCGATTCTTGATTAGGATATGGAACTACGCCTATAAAAGAATGATATGCGTCCAGGTTCTATGAATTCTACTCCCATGTTGGTACAAGCTTATATCCAACATAGGTCAAACTTTGGAAAATTATATCACATATTCTTTTTGGTTTCTGTGGAAGTTTTAGGTCTCAATTGAGCTAGGTAAAAGGAAAAAGTAGTTCAGGTCTGCTGGTTGATGATCTCCACCCTTCTACATAGGAGACCCTCAAGAAGTGCACAGGTCAAATTTTGAGTAGGTTAAAGGTTTTCCAGTTTGTAGCCATTTAGCTAAGTAGAAGGGAAAAATAGTTTTGCTCTACTGATTGATGAACTTCATCTTTGTACGTAGAAGACCCTGTTTAGTTTATAGGCTTGTTAGTATTAATTACAGTTGTAAGAGCTCAGATACTGGCAATCTTGACCAATGTAACGAGTCTCTTCATATGTACCTTTATCGCAAATATTTGAATATTCAATAAAAAAGGCTCTATTTGATAATGTGTTAAATCTGTATGGGACTTGGCCAGTGTTGTGTCTTACCAGATAGTGTGTGACAGTTTCTTTTAGACCTACATGGCCTCTGAGGAAAGTTCACTTACACCCAAGTTAGAAGTAGCTGATCTGGTCAACTTAGGCTATGAAAAGTTGTATTTGATGTTAAATCAGGTGCAGAGTTCTGTTATGACTGTTTGTCCTTGAAAGGCCATCAGTTTAATGTTATTATGGAAGACTGTTACTGATTTGATCACAAGTGACTTTCCCCTCCTCACAATGAATGCCTTTTGATTGATTACGATATGGTACTGAGTGAGTTCTATCATTTCTCTATTACAGATGTTGAGTGCATCTACACTGTAATTTGCAATCTTGTCACAAAGTCTGAAAATCCTGATGAGGTTTTGGAGATCGTGAAGCTCATATCTGCTAAAATTATCCAGCAGCCAAATGAGAAGCCTGCTTTGCGCCTGAAGATGTACATATTTTCCATCCTCCCCACCTCCCTTTTTTTAGCTTATGACATCTTTTAGAGTATTCTTATTCTGTCTGTATTTTCAGATTGTTCAATCTATACAACCTGCTTGAAAACGCATACAGCCGTTTCTATGTTTACTTGAAGGCCCTCAACCTGGCTGCCAGTGGTAAAGTTTCAGAGCATGTTATTCCTTCAGTCAAGAATATCGACAGTTTCTTGAAGGAATGGAATCTTGGAGTCCAAGATCAGAGAGAACTTTTTCTAGCAATTTTCAACCTTTTAAAAGAAAGCAAAAGGTATCCTTCCTACCCTATCCTGACACCCCCTCATAATTGTTTCTTGTCCCTATATCGTCCTTTTTTATGATACTGCTACCTTTTCACAACTCCAGCTCCGGAAAGGAATCATTTAATTTTCTCACCAAGTATTTAGCAACTTTCTCCCCTGAGGATGAACAATTTATGAGCGAGGCCAAAGAGCAGGCTGCCAATGCCATTATAGAATTTGTGAAGGCCCCTGACATGTTTCAGGTATTTACAGATGATGTTTGAATATTTCAGCAGTAGTAAATTTTCTAGTAATATATCTGAGTTTTATCTGTGCCAATAGTTTTAGGACGTGGCTGTGAACAAAAGAAAGAAAATGGCATGCGTTGTGTGGGGTTTGTGTGAATTGAGGTTATGGATAAATGTTCATACGTTTGCTCTCCTCCGTAGAAGTTTTTCTTTTTCAAGTGAAGTTTTAAGTAATTTAATGTTAACCTGTTATGGATATAAATTCGCTGATTGATGTTATACTTTGTTGAAAAATTTATTGGTGTTACATGTTTAGCTGTTTGTTATGCTCCAATAGTTATTCTGGAAGAAGGTGGTGGTTACATGTTTGGTCTTAAATTATTTGGCCTTGTTTTGTACTCTGAATAATGGTCATTTATACTTTTGTGCTATTAAAATTTCCGCCCTTTTTGCTGAAAAGATAGTTCGTAAAGAATGTTAGTGTGTTTTTTTTATGTCACAGTGTGATTTGCTGGACATGCCGTCAATATCACAGCTAGAGAATGATGCTAAATACTCAATGTTATATCAACTCCTGAAGATTTTCCTCACTCAGAGGCTCGATGCTTACGTAGATTTTGAGGCAGCAAACTCTTCCTTGTTGAAGAGCTATGGTAAACTACATTCCTTGTACAATATGTCCTTGTTCTGTCAGGGAAGCTATTGATTTTTGTATTAGATACTTGTATTAAATTTATATTAGGAAAGGAAAGAATGATCTTTGAAACATAAGCTCAAAGAGTACCATACAAAGATAATATAGCTGTTACTGTATACACAAAGCATCCCTCTACAACCAAATTTCACCACAAACTCTGGAATGATTTTTTTTACTTGCTTTTTATCCTTTTTGTCGAAGATTGTGATCTTAGTACTAAAGGAAAACTTGCTTATATGGGGAGCATATGAAGGCTCCTCAAATACTACAGCCATAAGTGCTTAGCTTGGTCAGTGGTATTGATGGTGCAGTGATGATAATGGAGTCTGCTCATATCTTAAGCATATGTGGGTGGAAGGACTTGAATTGAGCAAAAGAAGGGACTCAGTGCATTTCTCACATCAGCTTTTGTGTCCTGACCTTCTACCATTTTATAGACCATTCTTGTCTCTACCTGTTACCATATCAAGTTATTAACGTCTAATAGTGCAAGTTTGGGTGGAACGCAGGAATCAGTGCAATGCCAATGTTAGTTTAGACGGTGGTGAGCGAGGTCAGACTGTTACAGAACTCTTGATACTCCGTCCACCACCCTGTTCTCCAATAGTTAACATAAGAATCTCCAGTGGTGCAACTCGTTTAGAATATGAATGGAATGGAATCATTGCTATTATAACATTGTCACGTTTTTTTTTTGTTGGGGGTGGGGATGGGAGTTTGGGGGGGGTTTATGTTCTTCCATCATCCTGTAAACCATCCTCCACCACCATCGGTATGACTGGTGTTTGACGACAGATGAGCAAGGACTCCTTAAAGCCAACTTTTCATAGCTTTGCTGAAGAGCATTGTGCATCAACCGCTGTTGATGTTTGCTGTCTGTTAGCTACTGATTGGACACTCATTGAATGCTGCTGGAAATCTTTCACAATTATCAGCAACAGGCTGGTAAATGCTGTTTTACATAGACAACCTGCATGGACACTACCCTAAGTTGTCCTAATCCTGTACATAAACTTTAGAGCCCCTGATGCTTTTTGGTACTGGCCTTCATTGATTTTCTTTTGTAGTGAACTTAAGATCTGTAATTGTATAGTATTGTATGGATAATGCAATGTGTGAGAAGTGCTATGATGTTGTGATTGATGTGATGGAGCCTGAAGTTCAAAATCTCTGTCATAACGAAGGCAGTTCTGTCATTGGTGATTGAATGGATAGTATAACGTATGTGAAGTTTTGTGCCATTGAAACTTTGTACCGGAATTCAGAACCTCTTTCAGAACAAAGAACTTTTCTATCATTGGTGATTGAAAAATATCTAGTTTCTTCTGTGTGTTACTATAGAGTATAGACATGATTGCTGAAAGATTAAAGTTGCCTTTGGGTTTTTGGTGTAGGCCTTGTTCATGAAGATTGTCTGTCAAAGATGAGGCTGATGTCATTGGTAGATCTTGCCTCTAAGGAGTCGGGGCAAGTTCCATATGCTCTTATCAAGGACACGCTTAGAGTGAGTTACTTTCCTACTACATCATAATTTCAACAGTCTTAGTGTTGCCTTTATTAATATGTGCTAGCGTTTTCAGATCAATGACAATGAGGTAGAACATTGGATTGTTAAGGCCATCGCTGCCAAGTTGCTTGATTGTAAGATGGATCAGATGAATCGGGTTGTCATTGTAAGGTATGTCTGTGAAACATATCTTTCAAAGTGTTATGGCTTTGTAATAAATAGTTATATACTGGGGCTTTCTTTTGACATGTCTGTTTTACGTATTTTCGTTGAGATGTTTATTTGATGTGTCTAATGCAGCTACTGTACCGAGCGATTGTTTGGGCAACAACAGTGGGGAAATCTTCGATCCAAGCTAATAACATGGAGGGTAAGGCTACAAGAATCATTCTTTTCCCTGCCCTTAGTAATATCTTCTCCTGTTTCATTGAAGTGCCATGTTTATTTATTTGCATTGGGTGTGTAAATGATGCTAAGCGGTAAGCAGAGAAGATCCTTCCTATTCCCACTTATTGCATAAGTGGGACTTTTTAAGTTAGTGGGTTAGATTTAGAATGTGACAAAGTGAATACCTGACTTGGTCTTTGTAGGGGTGCTGTGGCACTGGGCACCTGTTTTTGTACTGTATTAAGCTTTTTCTGTTGTAAAATAGTAAAATACTCGTCGGCTTGTCGCTTTTGCATTTTGGTCAACTTTTGACTTTTAACCCTTCCTAAATACTACTCGCTTTTTTTTTTATACATTTACATTTGATTTCTAACGGCTCAACTACTTCGACCGATTATTTTGATTATTTTATAAGTAAAAATATAGTCGCATGATCTTGTTAGATTCGTCTCCGACGCTGTAGATTCATAATATCAAATTTTTATAATTTTTACTTAAGCGAAATAAGAGATATTAAGAGTTAAATAATGCTTTGAAAACCGTGGCAAGTCAAATGTGAAGAAATAAAAAAAAAGCTAGAGGAGTACATATTGATAAAAACTCTGAAACTAATCCTTATTCAATAGCTAAAAATATATGTGAATCTTTTGGCTTGGAGGATTTTTGAGCTTCATTTCATAAATGCATACTCGCATACTTGCTTGGTTGTCACATATACCAATTTTTGTGACTGCAATTCATTATACTACATTTGATTATTATAATACACTCAAGTCAAATGTTGCAACTAGAAAAACAGAGGAAGTATGACTAATTTGTGATTGTTACTTATCTATTCTTATTTGTTTAGGGCAATATTGCAAGTGTAATCAACACAATTCAAGCCAACAAGGCAACCGAGGAGGCCACACAGGCAGTGCAGAGCATGACAGTACGTTGAGACCAAATCTGAAATTTTCAATTACATCATTAGAAGTCTAAATCAAGGGCACATTATTTGTAATTACCCTTTTAATGTGTGGCGGAATTGAAGCTCAATTCCGCTGGAGATTTTGACTGACGTTGCTTTGTATTGAGTTTTTGTTCATCAAAATTTATCTGTTTTTGTAGACAGTTTCTTTTAGCACTAATATATTCCTGGTTCATTCGTAAGCATTGTTTTCTTCCTAAGAAAGCTAAATATGGTCATTGCATTACATTAAGTTTGTGAAGAGGGGGCTATGAACCAAATCCCATCCCATGGAATTTGTTATAAAATCGTTCATGCGTTTTATTAGGGGGCGGGACATCACGAGCGCGGTGAGCAGCGGCCCCGGCCAACTTTTGGATGTTCCTAAAAATTTAGGTTCCAAATGTAAATCTTTTAAATAAAATAGGTTAATTTATATATTTGGCCTCTTTAAAATACATATTATATATGGGGTTCCTTCTAAAATATTTTTTTGGTTCCGCCTTTGCGTTTTATTCAATGTTTAGTTTCTTCTTATTATTCATTGATGAAGAATTACTTTTAGTATTTCTATAAAATAATTAGTTGAAAGGAGGGCTAGTAAGTTGAGACTTGAGAGGATATAAGAATCAAGGTTAGCCTAATTGGTTGGAGGCTATCCTTCTACCCTTGTGAGTTGTGACAAAGGTTTAATTTTACCTCAGTAAAGTGGGATCCCTAATTCCCCCCCACTTGTGTAAGAGATATTATGACTTGGCACGGGGATTTAGGAAGAGAAGAGAGATAGAGGAGGCCGACTACCAAATAAAATAACGTTTCATCTATTCTCAGAATGACTCAAATGATAAGTGTTTCATATATTTAAGAAGCGAGTAAGTAATAAGCTGAAAGGAGATGGGCTATTACGATAAGACAAGACATGAATCTTAGTGGAATTGAAGATCAAGTAGTCCAACCTAGAGGTGACAGATGTGTTATATTATTCAAGTCATAATTTGTTCATATTTGAGCTGATAAATTTGGGTCTTTTGTAACAACCGACATCAACTTATTTTGTGATTTGGATCAAGTTGGTTCGAGTTAGGTTTTAGTTTAGGTCCAAGTCATGCATTTGCGAATATAGTTGAAGTTCGAGCTAGGTTTTTTCTTTTGGTATTGTAATTGGACATCTGGATAAGTACATCATCTTAGTTCTCTTTAGAAAAATGAAATCACATCGAGTAATTAGTTTATGATTTTGCTATTGTCATCCTCCCTTAGGCTACACGTACAAGAACCTCGAATATGTGTTCCTCTTGTGAGTTATGTCCTACTCCTTGAGGTTTCCTCTCGTGACTCGTGAGTCATATTAAGACTCTTTGACAAACAGGTACATAAATATTTTTGCATCATTTTGACTTAAATATTTGCAAACTAATTCTTTTTTGTTTGGCTTATGAATTTAAACTGACGTATGTAGTAATACAGAGTAACATATTTAAGTTAATCTCGATGTTCATATTTAAACCAAGTAGCAAATCTTTCTTTGACTAATACATGATGAAAATTATGACCTAACATTCCTTATGTACCAAAAAAATTACATGGTGATAACTAGTGATATTAACAAATCAAATCGAACCTAAGCTTAAGATTTTTCGAGTTGAGCTCAGAGAGTTCATGAGCCACCCAAATTAGAAGTTAGAAACCCTAGAGGCTAGAGATAACTTTTGAAATTTAGCAATATGATGTCTGATGATTCAAAGTGGAGAAGTAGCTAGGCTTCTTGGACATCAACGTCATCTTCAATATTTCGGTTTTAAATGTTCAAAAAGTCGTATGATGATGATTAATTTACTATGACGTTGAACAAGCTCTAAACTACAAAGAATACATTGAATAATCAGGGGCGGAGCCAGCTAGGGGAATGGGGGTGCACGTGCACTCCCAAATTAGAAAAAAAATCTTTCGTGTAAAAAAAGTGTTGCGCTGCACGCACTATAGGAAATACGCGTCCTGCAAACAGACTCCGCGCTCCACGCACTGATGTCGCACCCCACACACTCTCTTCGATCCCCACGCATGGTCTACAAAATTCAAATTTCATAATTCCTTTTTATGTGTCTCCAGTTGTGCACCCCCGAATATAAAATCCTAGCTCCGCTACTCATTGAATAGACAACTTCAAATACCCTCATGCAACAGCTTAAACAAAAGTAATTAATTTACTATGTACTTAAAACTTCAAGAAAAAGTGTCCAAAATTACGAATCATGAAAAGACAATTCAAATATTTTACACTACTCGCGTTATTCTAGTGGAAAACTTTAAATCACGAGGTTGTCAGAAATAAATTAAAATGTAAACAAAAGGTGTTTGAAATTATGGTTTTGATATATATGCAGCCCTTTGGGTTGCACGTAAGCATTAGATATATTTATACAATTATATTAATTAATTTAGGAATTTATAACATAAGCATGTGTTAATCAATGTAATTAATGATGCATATTATTGATTAATATTTCTATTTTTAACTTCTTATATGCAGCCCTTATAATTGCATATATCATTCTCCTTGAAATTAACACAACTACCATCATGAACTTTTTTTTTTTATATCTTGGCATTAAACATATAGTAGTATAAGGCCTAGCTAATTAGCTATAAATTAACAACAACAATTAACAACAACAATGCATAAATTAAACATATGTCAACATGATATCAAAATGGTGAAGGGTAGAATACTCTACTGTGTTTGCTAGAACTTAATCACGACTCATGAGTAGATTATTACATTAAGAAGAATGATAAATCAAGAAATTATGAGCACTTAATTTACTACGACGACCACATGACATCATTAAATATATGCATAATGCATGAAAACCTACGTATAGCTCTAAGTACTTGGACCTCTCTTACGCCCAACATCTTTTGTTCATATCACAACCACCTGGCTTAAAACATGGTTCCATGTGTAACTTTTTACGTAACTTCTGTGCATAAGTACATTAACTCCCTTAACATATAAATTTTAACTCACTTATATATGTAAGTTCCTACTGATCACTTATCTCCACCGCCAAAAGAAAAGAAAGCAAATAAAAATAAAATACAAGGAAAAAAATGTCTCCTTTTACTACTATTATTCTCTTTTTGGTAATTTCTTTCCTAGCCATAGTTTCATCAGCCAAACAAGACCTAGAGATGGTTCAAATGGCTCAAACCATGGTTCTCCAAGCCAAAAACTGGGCTCAATCATCATCATTAGATGAGTCTTCTTTGTTCTTAGGCCATCATCGCCGCCACCACGGCGGTGGTCATCATGGTGACTTAGGCAATAGTAGTAGCAAAGACGATTCCTCTTTGTTCCTAGGTCGCGGTGGTCGTGGCGGCGGAAGTGGTGGTCATCATGGGGGTGGTCATCATGGTGGCTTAAGCTATGATAATAACACGGATGAGTCCTCTTTGTTCTTCGGTCGTGGTGGTCGTGGCGGCGGCAGTGGCGGTGGCGGTCACCATGGAGGTGGCCATCATGGTGGCTTAAGCAATGACAAGATTGACAACAACACGGATGAGTCCTCTTTGTTCTTCGGCCGTGGTCGACGTGGTGGCGGCAGTGGCGGTGGTGGTCATCATGGGGGTGGTCATGGTGGCTTAAATTATGACAATGATAACACGGTTTATAACTATACTACTAATAATTACTACTATAATGATAATAATGCTAATAATATTTATCATCAAAGGATGGCTATCGTTGATTGTGCTAAGCTATATGATCAAGCCGAACTACGGCTGGCTCGTTTGGTTGAAAATAATGGAAAGTATAGCCATGAAGATGCACTTGCATGGCTTAGTGGTGCAATCACAAGCCATAGGACTTGTTTGGATGGTTTAAAAGAGAGAGGGGTAGATGAAGAAGTTCATCCTATGTCGCAAAATTTGACAATGGTATTAAATGAAGCATTGGCTTTGCATGCAAAGAAACAAAGCAAACCTAAGTCCAAGGGTAAGCTTAGCTTATTCTCTACAATAACTGGTGAACCTAAACCACCACTTTTATTACCATTTTGCATGTATATTACTCTATTTATCTTCAAAAATTCTTCCTATTTTGACCAGTTCTCTCTTTAAAAAATCCAAATAAAAACAATAAAAAAACAAAAGGGTACAAGTTTTTGAACACGTTTAGCAAAATTCTACTTTATATATATATATATATATATATATATATATATATATATATATATATATATATATATATATATATATATATATATATATATATATATATATATATATATATATATATATATATATATATATATATATATATAACTTCTATCTCAGCCTTAATTAAAAATATTATATTTCCACCAGCCTATCTCAATTTTAGTCTCGACATTTGCTAAGTAGTATCTAAACACACGTTGATCAATCATATCTTTATTTATTAAAATTAGTTAAAAACATTTATTATAATACATGCATGCAAGATTAACCAAATACCATGCCAATATGCCATAAAAGTCAATTATTCATATAATATTGTTTAAAATGTATGTCAATTTTAATGAGCATAAAATAGTTACAAAAATATGAGATAATTTCATATTTTGAGCTTGTTGCGTTACTAAGTGAAAAGATAAAAGCCCACGAACATATGTGTTTTCGAATTTTGGAAACATTCACCTTGAGAGAATGGTGCTCTAATTAACTCTCTATTGTACCATAAAAAAAGTAAATAATAATACTAATAAATAATAATAATAATAATAATAATAATAAATAATAATAATAATAATAAAAAATAGTAATAGCCATATATATATCTTTATCGTTATTACAATTTCTTGTAAGATATATATTGATACAATATTAATCTATAAGTTTGCATAATTTTAGTCCTTTGATTCTAATTACCAAAGTCATAACATCTCGCTACTCAGTACTCCCTACCATATTTTTATAATTAAAACACGCATGATATTTGATAATTTTAACCTCACGAGTCACGACTAGTATAATATCGTGCTGATGGATTAATAGTATTACGAGAATAATATATAGTCAAAGTACAACCTTGGTTATCGCATGTCCCATATAAAAAGAAATAGATGGAGATATATAAGAAAATATATATAATCACGTGCGTCTTCGACGAATTTGATTTTAATGTGTATTCTCAAGAAAATATAATTTTAATAAGTACTGTACTCGAAGATATATCCTAAAGTTGTTCTGGTATAGGGGTGGAAGGGAGGCCGCAAAGAGGCAACCACTTCGGAGGGCAATTAGCGTCATGGAATCCGGCAACGTCGAGGGCGGATATCGTGGTGGCGAGAGATGGTTCGGGTAATTACCGAACCATCAAAGAAGCAGTGGATGCATTAGGCAGGATTAAAGGCAAAGGAAATCAAAGAAGAGTAATAGTGCATGTAAAAGCAGGAGTATATGATGAGATGGTTGAAATTCCAATGAACCTTAAAAATGTCATGTTTGTTGGAGATGGCATGGGTAAAACTGTGGTCACTGGTCGCAGAAATGTCATCGATGGTGGCACCACAGTCAATTCTGCTACCTTTCGTAAGTACCATCTCTTCTCCTCCGATTTCTTTATCAAGTAATAAGATTCTTATTTATTTCAGGTACGTGTACATTTGTTTGCAAGTTGATCATGTGTAAGGAGGGCTATCTATAGATATAATTAACGTGACCCGTTTAGTTAGAGTTGACATCTTCAGTCGAAAATATTTTACTTTGACTGGTTAACTATTTAATATTTCCCAAAAAAAAACCATAAAAAAAGTTTCTAGAGATAAGTCGATAATTATTTTGCTTTGACCTGAACGTATCTTGCTTTGACGTCATAATTATTTTAAGGAATACTATATAGTATATATGTTTTAACTCTTTTTTTTTAACTCAACCCTAACACTACCTATTTAAGAAAAAATAAGGTTTTGACAGTTGTATGCTAGGCCTTCTATAAATAGGTGGAATTAGGGTTAAGTTCTCAACTTGTTCCTTGAACGATTTAGTTTCGGATCAAGGGTTTTCAACCCCTTTGTCCACGTCTCGAACATGAACCCAACCAACACCAATTGTTTGCAATTGCCACTCCTAATATACATATGTTGATTGTCTAATTTCGCTTTACATTGCATTTGACACAATGATAATGAGCAGGGGTATTCGGTGACGGGTTTTGGGCTAGGGACATGACGTTTGAGAACACAGCAGGACCCCAAAAGCATCAAGCAGTGGCCCTAATGGTAGCTTCAGATCACTCTCTCTTCTACCGATGCAGCTTTCGAGGATACCAAGACACGCTCTATGCCCACTCTTTAAGGCAATTTTACCGTGATTGCCACATATATGGAACGGTAGACTTTATATTTGGTAATGCAGCTGTTGTGTTACAAAATTGTGACATCTTTGTTAGAAAACCGATGAATCACCAGGCCAATATGATCACAGCTCAAGGGAGGGAGAGCCCGTATGAAAACACCGGGATCTCGATCCATGGATCACGGATACGACCTGCTCCAGAGTTCGAGGGGCTAACGCAATCCATAAAGACCTTCCTAGGGAGACCTTGGAAGAAGTATTCAAGGACGATTATTGCTAAAACGGACCTTGATGGGTTAATCCACCCAAGGGGTTGGACAAATTGGGAAGGGAACTTTGCCCTTTCAACACTCTATTATGCTGAATATATGAATACTGGTGCCGGGGCTTCGACTCGAGCTCGAGTCAATTGGCCCGGATTTCATGTGTTGCGTGATCTTAAGGAGGTTAATCCCTTCATGGTAAGAAATTTTGTACAAGGAGAATCTTGGATTTTGAGTACTGGTGTGCCTGTTTGGCTTGAAATGTAACTATGTAAGTAGGATAAATGTCAATGTAAATACATGTTGGGTTTTCAAGATTAATGATGAATAAAGGGTTTATCCTTTGTGGCATGATCGCTTGATTAACCATATGTTTTAGTCTTTTAGAACATTTGAAGTTTCATTAACTTGAAGGATTCCATAAGTTGCATTTCCTTTTATATTAGGCAAAATTGGCCTCACCGCTCTGAACTATAGCGCAGGTGCACTCAACGCCACCAACTACGACTTATAGCCAGAACACCACCAAGTATGGACCTGGGTGCAGTCTGTACCATAAATGAGGTTGGAGACCAAAATTATCACCGGCGACGGGAGAATTTTAATATTATATTATTATTTTTCTATTTTCCCCCAGGTCTTCGGCCTCATTTATTTTATTATATGACTTATGTTGAGGTGAGAATTAAGGTCTCCGGCCTCATTTATGGTATGGAGTACACCCAGGTCCGTACTTGGTGGTGTTCTGGCTATAAGTCGTAGTTGGTGGTGTTGGGTGCACCTGCGCCATAGTTCAGAGTGTTGAGGCCAATTTTGCCTTTATATTATTTAAAACTTAGACATCAATAATATTCTTTTTGCTTAGAAGTCTTTTTTTTCTATTATGTTTCTATTATTAATTTGATAATTCATGCAAGATGCAACCCTCCTTCAAAAAATTTCTAAAGTGCATATACTATATTGTCATCTTGTTAATCATTTACTATCACCCAAAAAATGTGTGATCTGGTTTTTTTTCTTGAGCATACTCTTCAAAGTTACCGAATTTCCAATGATAATAATATACTCACTCCTTTTCTATCTGACTATTTGTTCTTTTATACGGAACATAGGAAGACATGAGGAAGTGTTGGCGTCTCATCGTGAGAGGCCAAAATAAGAGTTACTTTGGTACCAAAGCTCGAGAAGCCAAAATTTCGGTATTTGGAGGTACCAAACTAAGAGTTACTTGGTATTACTGGTTTCAAAGCTCAAAGTTAATATTAAAGTAAGTATGATTGGTACCAAAGCTCAAAGTTGATACAAAGTTCACTTACACTTGGATACCAAAGTAAGAGTTATTTTGGTATTGGCATCAATTTCACTGAACTTTGGTATAAGTTGGTACCAAAGTTCAGGGTCAAATTTTTGTCTTTTTGCGTGAAATGTCAAAAATGCTCATGTGAGAGGCCATCTTCACCTCTCACGATGAGACGCCTATCCAACCTCGGAAGACATCAATCACGTAAATCGGTAAATGCACTTTTTGCAGGATCTTTCTTACCTGTTAGAACTTTTCTCTTACATTTGCAACCTCTTTCTTACTTTTTGCACTTTTTCTCGTACTTTTTAGTACTTCTCTCTTTCTTTTCTTTATCCAAACAAGACAATATTTTCTATAGGAAAAACTCTCTGGAATATCTCAATGAGTAACAAATATTAGTAAAACTTTCGAATTAAACTGATATGTAATACGATGCAAAACAATCACGAAACTAGACGGTTAGTATTGAGAACATTGACCTGTTGATTTGAATAGGTCAGCAAAATTATGCTGATTATCTCATCTAATTACTTATTGATAAGTTTCCAACACAAATATGACATGCCTCAAGCCATTTAGCTTAAACATGTAGATATAAACTATAATCAGCACATTGAAAAGGTAGGAGTTACATCTGAATTAGTATTTTCAATAATTGAAAAGTTAGGCCTAGTCAGGCCTAAATTGAAATAGTAAGACAGCAAAAAAAAATTATGTATTAAATTTTTGTATGACACTTTTTCTCAGACATGCCATAATGTCAAGCAAACTAAGCCCGCAAAAATTCTTAAATGTGACAAATCCACAATGAATTATTGTTAAACGAGGCCAATTTTTTATGTTTGGATCCTCTACAATTTTAAAATGACTCTTAACGGTAGGGTTTGAACAATATCAACCATTGAATAAAAAATCAATGACTCATATATTCTCTTTCCAAAATTCCCTCCATTTTTTCTCATCAAAATCCACCCTCTAATTCCCCCCCCACCAATATGAGCCATTGATTTTAAAATGTATGGTACAGATATAATTCTACCTCAGAGTTTTATTAAAACTACAGAGGATCCTGGATCAACTTTTTGCCCAAAATGAGTCACTTATATAGAACTTACTCATTAAAGGTGAAAAATTACTCTTTGTTAGAAGCGACATTTTTCAATTTATAAAGTTATTCATTTTGACTTAAATAGTGACTCATTTAGATTAAAAGAGAAATGGTCTACAATAAACTTGTTATACACATGGTGCAGACAATATTTGTTGTTAACTCTATTTAATTGAACAGGCAAGATTATAGTAGATTAGTCAGCATTTTAGCCGGCTTTTTCAAAATTTTGGGAGAAAATGAACTGAACTGAATTGAAATGATATTATTAATAATAATAATAATAATAATAATAAATATAAAAATAATAAATATAATAACAACAACAACAATAATAATAATAATAATAACAGGAAAATAATTATATATTATAATACTAAAAACAAAAATATGGCTGCGATGATGTGACCCCAATTGCTGATCTTCCCTATGGAATGTGGCTGCGAGCAACGCCTACTAGAAGGCGTAAAACTATTAATTACAAGAGGGAGGAAGAGTTGAAATTGTGTCAAGATTTCAAAGGCTAGGACAAAGCTGAATTTTAATGAGGTAGAACAGAATTTGGGGTTTGACAGTACTAAAGTAGATGACTCACGAGGGATGCAAGTGTATGAGAATCCGATTGCGAGGGGTGGGCATAGCAAGGTGGGTGAGCCAGGTGATATCTCTGGTGAGATTCAGGATATAGAGATGAGTAATGCTAGAATGTTGAAGAGGGGTAGGTTGGATCAAGCTCCAAATGTAGCTGCGCAAGAATTGAGGAAGGATGTTACTGTGTATGATACTGTGATGCTGGATAATATTGGTACTTCTCATTTTCAGCCCCCTTGTGTGACTGATGGTACTACTTTGTCGTCTCATTATTCAACGGCAGAGATTGGTGTAGACCAATCCCGCCGAGCCCAATGAGTCTTTTAAGCTACAACTGTCGAGCAGTTGGTAGGCTAAAAAAGTTGCTAAATAAAGAAGATCCGGATATTGTTTTTCTTATGGAGACCAAACGTAGTGCTGTAGAAATGCAAGTTGTAAAAAGAGCGTTGAATTTTTCAGATAGCTATTATGTTGATTCGGCAGGTCGTTCTGGTGGACTTGCTTTGTTTTGGAATGATCTTGTGGAAGTGAATATCTTGTCTGCTTCGTTACACCATATAGATTGTGCTGTGAAAGGGTTGTTTTGTGAGGAGGCTTGGAGGCTAACTGGATTCTATGGGTGGTCGGATAGTGCAGAAAAACACTTGTCGTGGGAACTTTTGAGTATGTTGAAGAATAAATCTGATCTCCCGTGGCTAGTGGTAGGGGACTTTAATCAAATTCTTTTCGATGAAGAGAAAGATGGGGGTGTGCCAAGGAGTCAAAGGGAAATGGCTGAATTTCGTGATGCGTTGGATGGGTGTGAATTGAAGGATTTGGGTTTTTGTGGGGAACCTTTTACATGGTGGAATAAGCAGACAGAGCAATACACTGTCTTTGAGCGGTTAGATAGGGGGGTGGCTTCATTGAATTTGGATGTTGCCGATGCCCTATATTGGGGTTTTTCACTTGCCAAGTGACAAATCGGACCATGTACCTCTGAAGATATCGAATATGCAACAATCTGCCAGTAGAAGACGGAGAAAAAGATTCAGGTTTGAAGACTTATGGTTAACGTCCCCTGACTGTGAGAATGTGGTGCAAGAGGCGTGGAGCAATTCAATGGGCCTTCACAATGCAGCGGATATTACTGTAAAAATTAAAAAATGCAGTGAGGCTCTTCAAACTTGGAGCCGAAAAGAATTTGGAAATGTGACTTCAAAGATCAAGAAAGCTCGTGAAAAACTTGCTGTTATTGATGGATGTGCGCCGACTGACGAGATGGTGTTTGAAAGGAAGAGTTTATGTGAGGAGATTGATGTTTCGTTAGGATTGGAAGAAACCTTATGGAGACAAAGGTCACGAGTGGCGAATTTGAAAGAAGGTGACAGGAATACTCAGTTTTTTCATATGAAGGCGATCGAAGAAAGAATACAATTCGTGGAGTTTGGAGGGCGAATGGTGAATAGGTGAATGATCATGAAGGGGGCGGCTCTGGAGTATTTTACAGCACTCTTTACCTCGACTAACCCGCAACAAATTGAGCAGGCTTTGGTTGGTTTCGAGTCTAAGGTGACAAGGGAGATGAACTTGGAGCTCACAAAACCGTTTGATAGAGAGGAGGTGCGAGCAACATTATTTCAAATGAACCCAAGCAAGGGACCCGGGCCAGACGGGATGAATGCGAATTTTTTCCAAAGTCACTGGCATATCATTGGGCAAGATGTAGCTGATTACGTGCTTTATGTTACTGATGGTAATCGAGATGTGGATGAAATTAATGCAACCCATATTACTCTTATTCCGAAGGTGAAAAATCCTCTCTCTATTGCTGAATTTCGTCCAATTAGCTTGTGTAATGTGGTTTATAAAATAATCTCGAAGATGCTTGCTAATAGGATGAAATTATTTTTGCCGGCAATTATTTCTTATAACCAGAGTGCTTTCACACCAGGCAGGCTTATTTCTGATAATACACTTGTAGCGTATGAAACTTTTCACTATATGAATAGTGTATGTGCTGGTAAAAAAGGATGTATGGCGGTCAAATTAGATATGAGTAAAGCATATGACAGAGTAGAGTGGCTCTTTTTGGAGAAAGTAATGATAAAAATGGGATTTGAAGTTAGTTGGGTTCAGCTGATTATGAGATGTGTTTCATCTGTTTCTCATTCTGTTGTGATTAATGGAGAGCCATCAAAGAGGTTTGCGCCAGAGCGAGGTCTGAGACAAGGGGACCCAATTTCGCCGTATCTCTTCATTATTTGTGCCGAGGTTTTTTCTCACCTTATTCAGATGGAAGTTAACCGAGGTGCTTTGCAAGGTATTAGAGTGTGTAGGAATGCCCCGGAGGTGTCACATTTATTATTTGCGGATGATAGTGTAATTTTTTGCAGAGCGGAGGATAGAGATGTGGGTGCTATTAGAAGGGTGCTTGATTGTTATAGCAAGGCTTCGGGTCAGGAGATAAATTTTCATAAATCTGAGGTTATGCTTGAGTTCTAATGTTCTCGCAAACAGCAAGAAGAGTTATCTTTGGCGTTGGAGGTGAAATTGGTGAGTTCTCTCGGTAAATATTTGGGTGTTCCTTCTAGTGTTGGTAGAGCGAAGTCTCGGGCCTTTGATTTTTTGAAGGAGAGGGTATGGAAGAGGCTAAAAGGGTGGAAACAACAACTCTTATCGTTCGCGGGTAAGGAGATCCTGTTAAAGACTGTAGTCCAAGCGATTCCCACCTATGTAATGAGTTTGTTTCGCATTCCGGCTGGTCTTTGCCAAGATATTCAGAGAATGATGGCCCGCTTCTGGTGGGGTTGTAAAGAAGAAGAGAAAAAGATTGCTTGGGTGGCGTGGGACAAGTTAAGCTCGTCGAAAGCTATTGGTGGATTGGGCTATTGGTGGATTGGGGTTTAGGAGGTTGGAGGATTTTAATGAAGCACTCCTTGCAAAACAAGGTTGGAGATTGATGAATAATCCAGAGCTCCTTTCTTCTCGGGTTTTGCAGGCACGATATTTTCCTTCTTCTTCGTTCTTGAATGCTTCTTTGGGGCATAGGCCTAGCTATGTTTGGAGGAGTATTTGGAGGAGTAGATGGGTATTAGAAAAGGGGTGTAAGTGGATTGTTGGAGATGGAAATTCGATTAATATATGGCAGGATCCGTGGTTATGTAGGCCTCCGTCATTCCAAGTGATCTCTAAAAAACGTGAAGGGTGTCAGGTTGAAAAAGTTGCAGATTTACTTGACTTTCATTCGGGGGGATTGGAAAGAAGAGGTGATTCGAGCTAATTTCCTTACTTTCGAAGCGGATGAAATCTTGAGCATACCTATAGCTTCTCTACCATGGGAAGATATATTTGTGTGGAATTACGATAAGTCGGGGGTGTACTCTGTGAAAACGGGATACTAATTCATTACGTTCTATAAGAATACGGTGGAGGGAGCAACAAGTTCATCCACAATTTCAGATATGTGGAATAAGATTTGGAGGTTGGGGGTTCCCCCCAAAGTGAGGGTCTTTATATGGCGTTTATGTAGCGGTGCATTGCCTATTGCATATGGTCTTCATAGAAGAATTGAGAGTATTTCACCATTGTGTTCTCGTTGCTCAAAAGATGATGAGACGGTGCTACATGCTGTGAGACAATGTAGCTATGCTAATGCAGTGTGGGAGGAATCTGATTTGGATGTGATAATTGACGGGCCAGCCAGGGGAAGTGGAGCGGACTGGGTGATGTGGTGGATGGGTGCGTTACGTGAAGAGGAGAAAGAAGTGGCAGCTATGGTGGCCTGGGAAGTGTGGAACGAAAGAAATGCCACCTACCATGGCAAACCGATGCGCCATCCAACTAAGGTGGTAGCTGCTGCCAGGTCTTTGTTTGCGGCATTTACACGGGTTGGGATGGATATGGGTGCGGTGCGATGCTTGAATAGACCAGTGCGGTCTGAGGCGAGGAGGGAGGTTCCAGAGGTGGGGTTTCTAAAGGTGAACGTGGACGGGGCAATTTTTAAGGATGTTGGCGTTGGTATGGGGGTTGCTATTAGAGATGAAAATGGGAGTATAGTGCGTGTGGCGTGCCAACAAGCGAGAATGGAGTGGGAAGTGAAGATTACAGAGGCTAAGTCGATTGTCTTGGGGATGAGATGGCGCTTCAATGCAATGCGAGAAGACTCATAGTGGAGATTGATAATCAGCAAATAGTTGGTTTGATAAATAAGAAGCAGTTTGATGGGTCTCATGTAGGAGTTATCATTAAGGAAATTTGGCTTCTTGCTGAACTTTTTGATGTAGTTTTATTTTCTCATGTTTTTAGAGAAGCTAATTGTGCGGCTCACGCTATGGCCCACTATAATCCGCTTGAGTTTTCAACTAGAGTTTGGGTTGGTGGGTGTCCTAATAGTGTTGAGGATGTATTTGCGTCGGATGTTTGCTTATTGAATAATAATGGTTAAGCTTGGTTTTTCCTCTCAAAAAAAATAAATAATAATAATTAAAACATCAAGCTGAATTGAACTGAACTGAAATTAAGTTCAAAATAACAGGGTCTTACTCATTTAGTTGTAAGTTGTAAACTTGTAACTAAGGATGGAAATGGATTGGGTTTGGGGTTGGTGGAGCTTCACCCGCATCCGTCACTCACATCCATCCGCTCCACCTGCATCCATCCATCCGCTCCACCTGCATCTATCCATCACCCGCATCCATCCATCACCCGCACAAACCATACTACTGGATATGGTATATTACAATTTTTACAAAAAACTATGCCATAAGCGGTAAGCCATATGTAACTTGTAACTTTTTTTGAGGAGAAAAGAGAGCCAGGAATTATATTAAGTCAAGTTCCACCAAAGTTTGAAGACTTTGGGGAAACAAAGAAGTACAAATAGTTTCAGAATTAACATCAGCTTCCCACCTAGCTACAGAATGAGCAACTGAATTTGCATCTCTCTTAACATGAACACAATCAAAAGATAAAAAAGATGAGCTAAGTTCTAATATATCATCATAGACGAGGAAAATAGGAGCTGCTCCTTGTCTTCTTTCCCGAATGCACCGAACCACATTTGATGCGTCACACTCTAGCACTACTCGATCAAAACCCAGCCTTCGAACTACGTCAAGACCAAATCTCGCTGCCCCCGCTTCAGCTAGCTCAGGAGCCCAGTTTGAGGCAATTCGCTTTACACCCGCAGCTTTGATTCTGCCATGCTCATCGCGAAGAATCATACCCAAACTCACACCATTACCATGCATTACATGTGCGTCGACATTCACTTTAACACAAGATTGTGGAGGGGGCTGCCATGATGAGACAACAACAAGCCTGGGCGAGGAAGAAAGACCGCATACCTTATCTTTGTACAGCCCATAGTCCACCTTCAGCTTCACAAATCCTGCCGCAGTAGCGACGACATTCAACCCAGCATCACCTTCAAAAACTCTTCGATTTCTGCAGAACCACGCCGCCCACACAAGAGCCCCAAATGAAGCCAACTCTTCTCTGTCAAGCCTGCCAGCGAACCACATAAACCTCTCAGCAAAAGATGTGTGCGGAACTTCCATTAGCATGCCTAGGAAGTTACTGTGCAGCCATATCTCAGAAGCATAGGTACAATCAAAAAGCGAGTGCATTATGGTCTCCTCATCACACCCACAAACCGGGTAAGTGCTATGCTCACGAATATGCCGCCTATGGAGCACATCCATCACACCTAAACTTCCCTTACACGCTTTCCAAATGAAATGACACAATTTGGGGGGCCCCGCAATATTCCATACTATCTTCCATAAGTCTCTCTCTCTTTGTCCAAAGAACAAATCCCATGTTTGCACATGACCCATCCGCCCCAACCAATACCCCGAGCGAACCGTATAATTGCCATCATTAGTTGGCCACCAATATTGAGAGTCACATTGCCAAGTCGACGATAGAGGGATGTCTAACACAATTTGGCGCTCGTCAACACCAAAAGTCTCATTCACCACATCCACCTTCCACCCCCCATGTTCAATATCCAATAAATCACAAACTCGAAGCTCAAGATTGCTATTTGGAAGAGGAGTCGGAATAAAATGGGCGCCCTCTCCCGGTATCCAAGCATCCTCCCACACTTTGATCGAAGTACCATTACCTACCCGCCATTTCAAGCCTTCCAACAACAAAGATTTTGCTCCCCAAATACTCCTCCAACTATAACTCGGATCAAAACCCCTCAAAGCCTCAAGAAATGCCGCATTTTTAAAATAACGAGCTTTCAACACCCCATGAAGAAGAGTAGAAGTATCCTTGCTTAATCTCCACCCCTGCTTTGCTAATAAAGCTTGATTGAAACACTTCAAATCCCGAAAACCCATTCCACCCATAGCTTTTGGAAGGCAAAGAGATTCCCATTTATGCCAATGTATTTTCCTAGAATTTGCAGTGGACCCCCACCAAAACTTTGCTAGAACTGAGTGAATTTCATCAATGAGCCCTTCAGGAATTTTAAAAATACTCATCATGTAAGTGGGAATAGCCTGTGCTACAGCCTTAATGAGAACTTCTTTCCCGGGTCGAGAAAGTAGCTTTTCCTTCCACCCTTGCATCTTAATTCTTCCATATTCTCTCTTTCAAACACATAAAAACCACCTTCTTCGATCGCCCAATGATGGTTGGCAAGCCAAGATACTTTTCATGCTTCTCTACTTCCCTGACCCCCAGTGTCTCCACAATTTCCTTCCTTCTCTCAAGATTCACACATTTGCTGAAAGCTACTTCTGTCTTACTTAGATTAACTTTCTGACCAGATGCTCTTTCATACGTTCTGATTATATCAGCCACTTTAGAGCACTCCTGCAAATTAGCTTTAGCAAATAAAATACTATCATCAGCAAAGAAAAGGTGAGAAACTCTAGGAGCCCCCCTGCATACATACGCACCATGAATCTTATTCTCACTTGCCGCTTTCGCTATCAAACGGGAGAAAGCGTCTGCACAAATAAGAAATAAGTACGGCGAAATTGGATCCCCTTGCCGGAGACCTCTAGTAGGAGATAGAGATCCCGAAATACATCCATTATACTTAAACGAGAATGTCACACTCGAAATACAATACATTACACGTTGTATCCAACTGCGATTGAACCCCATCTTCAGCATAACTTTCTCCAAAAACCCCCACTCCACCCTATCATACGCCTTACTCATGTCTAACTTCAAAGCCACCGTACCATCCTTCCCCTCCCCCCCTTCTCTTCATAGCATGAAAAATCTCAAAAGCCACCAACGCGTTATCAGTAATAAGCCTTTTAGGTACAAAAGCACTCTGATTGCCAGAAATAATAGATCCCAACATAGGTTTCAACTTATTTGCAAGAGTTTTAGAAATAATTTTGTACAAAACATTGCACAAACTTATAGGTCTAAACTCCGTCATCCTCTTTGGGTCATTAATTTTCGGAATTAAAACAATGCAAGTGCTATTTACCTCATTTAAGTCCACATCTCCGCGCCACCAAGCTTTCACAAACTGAATCACATCACTCCCAATAGTGCCCCAAAACTTCTGAAAAAATAGAGCATGCATTCCATCAGGCCCCGGAGCCTTATTAGGATGCATCTGAAATAAGGCTTCTCGAATTTCTTCCCCTGTGGGCTCTAAGTCAAGTGTTGCATCCATCTCCCCTGTTACCAGTTCTTCCAAACCCTCCATCGCTTCCTCGAAGCCACTCGGATTTTCTGAAGCAAATAAACGCGAGAAATATTGATCAATAATCTGGTCCATATCTTCTTTGTCATCCTTCCAATCACCCTGCTCATTAAATAGACCCTTAAGCAAATTCCTCTTCCTGCGTTGAGTTGCTTTATGATGGAAGTAGCTCGTGTTTTTGTCACCATCACGAAGCTCATTAGCACGCGCTCTCGCATGCCAGTAACTCTCCTCTAGCTTGCGTAAATCACATAGTTCAGTACTCAACTCATGGCACCGCTGCATCAAATGAGCGTCCAGCTGACCCCCTTGCGTTGCTTTCAGCTTTCGTTCAGTTTCTTTGATTCTCTTACGCACATCACCAAAAGTTTTCGAGGTCCAGGATGAGAGAGAGCTTGCAACCTGCTCAATGCGTGAATGAATTGAGTCCCCGACACCAGCTAACCACGCATCCCCAACAACTTTACTGCAATCCTCACTCGACAACCAAAGAGCCTCGAATCAAAATAATTTCCCCTGCTGCCTTCGCTCCGGTTTGTCTCCAAACTTCAGTAAAATAGCCCCATGGTCCGAGTGACAAATAGGAAAGTGAATCACTTCCGCATATGGAAATATATTGCACCAATTAATATCTGCCATGCACCTATCCAGCCGCTCCCTAATAAAAGTATCAATGGAATTTCCACGCTGCCATGTAAAAATATTACCTCTGTAACTTGTAACTTGTAACTTGTAACTTGTAACTACTTACGTTACGCCTGTGCTGAACTGTGCTGGCCGCTGGGCTTCTACTTTCGTTCGTCGTTTACCCGTTTTCCTGCTTCCCTCTGTTTCCAATTACTTCCAATTTCACTGTAAAACTATTCTCTAAACCCTCAAAATCACCACAAAAACCCATTTTTTCCCATTGAAAAATACAACAATGGTGAAGCATTTCCGATTCCTCCTCAGAAAACATCCACCCATAAACACCACAAACCACTCAATACCCACTTCATATTCTCTCTCCTCCTCCCTCACTTCACTCCCAGAAAACAACTATACACCCACACCCACCTCCCAAAACGACATGGAAAAGCATGAAATGTTGCAGAAACTCCGAGTTTTTATTCAGCAATCGCAATTTGAAGCTGCCCATAATCTCCTTAAACCCTTAATTACTTCTAAAACCCTCTTTTCTTCTCCCTCTGAACTCTGCACTGCATTTTCTCTCTCCAATCCTTCGCTAAATCAGAGTTTTTTAAGCTTGGTTTTCTCTGTTTGTGCTTATTCTAAGCTCCCCAATGAAGCAATGGAGTTGCTTCAGATTATTAAAAAAGATGAAGGTTATTTTAGCATGGATGCATTTGATAAGTTAATTAATTGCCTAATTTCTACTAATCAGTTTGATAAAGCACTTAATTTGTTTGATGATGTTTTGAATTCTGGAATTAGGGTTACCAAATTTGCTTATAGTAAAGCAATACAGGCGGCTGTGAAGCTTGGTGATCTGGCTAGAGGTTTAGAGTTGTTAAAACTTATGGTGGAGAGAAGAATTGGTGTTAATGTGTTTGTTTATAATGTTTTGATTAGTGGGTTTTGTAAAGAGAAGAGGATTAAGGAGGCACACCAACTGTTTGATGAAATGTCTCAAAGAAATCTGGCTCCGAGTCGGGTTACATATAATACACTGATTGATGGCTGTTGTAAAGATGGGAGTTTGGAGGAGGCTTTTAGTTTGAAGGAAAGGATGAAGTTGGAGAATATAGCTCCTGATCAGGTGACTTTCAATTCGTTGCTTAATGGGTTGTGTAAGGCACATAGGATGGAGGGAGTGGATAGGGTATTGGATGAGATGAAATCATATGGTTTCTTGCCTGACGCGTTTACGTACAGCATTTTGTTGGATGGTTATTTGAAGTGCGGTGATCAAGATTCGATGTTGGCTTGTTTGGAGGAAGTGAATGCAAAAGGGATTGAAATTAGTGAATATACTAGTGCTATTTGGATGAATAGTTTGTGCAAGGAAGGGGAGGTGGAAAAAGCTGAAAAGGTTTTGAATAAGCTAGTTGAGAATGATCGTCCACCAAATGAGGTAGCTTATAATACAATCTTAAAGGGGTATTGTGCAGCTGATAACATGGAAAAAGCCTTCTCTATATTGGAAAAGATGGAGTCTGTTGGTCTTAGACCGTCTTTTGTTACTTTTAATTCTTTGATAAAAAAGTTTTGTGAATTAGGAAATATGGAGGAGGCAGAGAAATGGATGGTAAAGATGAAAGAGAAGGGAGTTGCTCCCACCAGTGAGACGTATAACATTCTCATTGATGGTTATGGTAGAAATCACATGATTGATAGGAGTTTTGAGGTGCTGGAAAGTATGGAAAACCATGGTTTGAAACCAAGTGTAATAACTTATGGCACTCTTATAAATAGTCTCTGCAAAGAGGGTAAACTTCTCGAAGCTCAGATTGCCTTGGGGGATATGGTGGGAAGAGGGATTCTACCAAATGCACAGATATATAACATGATTATTGCTGGTCAATGCAATGCAGGGAAATTTCAGGCTGCCTTTGGATTATATGATGAGATGCTAAGAAACAATGTGGTTCCAACATTAGTCACTTATAACTCTCTTATTAGTGGGTTATGCAAGAAGGGAAAATTACAGGAAGCTGAATGTCTTCTTCCACATATTATTGGTAGAAATTTGGCTCCTGATGCAATCACTTATAATTGTCTGATTCTTGGGTACTCTGGTGCTGGAAAATTTTCGAAGTCCTTAGAGTTGTATGAATCTATGAAGAAAATGGGCATCAAACCAACCTTAAGCACCTACCATACACTAATTAGTGGATGCAGCAAAGAAAGCTTGTTGCTAGTAGATAAGATATATAAAGAAATGTTGGGTTTCAATCTGTCTCCTGATAGACTTGTATATAATGCCCTTATATATTCCTATGTGGAGCATGGAGACGTTGAAAAGGCACTCACTATGCACAAGGAGATGACAAGTAAGGGGATCGAGCTTGACAAGATGACGTACAATAGTTTGATTTTGGGGAACCTTAAGATGGGAGACCAGAACAAAGTAATGGATCTTATCAGTGATATGAAAGCTAGAGGAATTCTTCTAAAAGCTGACACTTATACCATACTGATTGATGGACACTGCAAGCTGAAAAATTTTAGCGGGGCATATGCTTGGTATAGAGAAATGGTTGACAAGGGTTATCTATTGGCTGCCAGCAAATGTAATGAGCTTATAAGTGGGCTTATAGAAGAAGGAAGGCTGAAAGAGGTACATATAGTCTACTCAGAAATGAGTGTGAAAGGATTGGGTGATTGGTATATCGATGGCTCTTTGTCTGCTGCTGCAAGCTGATAACTGTAGCCTTGTAGGGAAGATCGGTTGTCACAGTGCAGTCGACAGAGCATGTACAGATTGTGTAACATTAAATAACCTGGAGAACCACAAATACAGGTACTCAAATCATATATTCATATATTTACTGATGTTTGGAGGTCTTGAAAAGCATGGGTATTAATCTTACTTTCTGTTTTTTTTCTCTTTTCTAAGATAAGATGAAGATCCCTTCCATGTGAGGATTGGGGATCCCACTTTGCAAGGGGCAAGAATCAGGAGGGCCTCCAACCAACTAGGTCAACCTTGATTTTTGGGTATTAATCATACTTGGGTGAGCTGTCTTTGTGCTTTTTTGATATCAAGCATTTGTTCTAAATTCTAATACATACATGAAAAGCCTACTGTACCTTAAAAAACAAACTAGATATGGAATATGTTGAAACATAAGCCCTAGCGACCAGTTGGTAGGCGATAATAAATCAAGACAAAGGTAATTAGTAAGATGTTAAAAGTCCGATGTCTTGCCATTCGACGTGAAGAGCAATAACAGGATAAGTTGGCTTTTGAGGAAGAAAGGCAGAAGTAAGACAAAGAATATTACTTTTTCAAACTTATTGCTTTAAGTTTCTAAACATTGTACTATTGTAGTATCACTCCTACATCGAGCAGGGAATATGTGTGTTGAATATCAGTGAAAATTATTGTGTAGGTAGATCTTTTATGGTGATTTAAATGCGCAATTTGGCTGCAGATTTTGTAACTGTGCCCCATAAGCCATTGGTCATTAGGTAATAATGTAGACTTTGGAACTTGTGCTGTTTTGCATTTAACTGAGAAATAGTCGTATTAGTATTGGTCGTTAGAGTCTGAGATGCATGCCTGACTCTCCATGCTCGTAAGATGCTGCATTTACAGTGTATAAAAAGCCTAAACATCAAAATGTTTGATACCAAACAAGAGCATATTGACAATTGGACTCCCCCCTTCTTCTTCTTCTTCTTTCTTGTTTGGTAACAAACGGTCTGTTGTTTGGCCATACTCTACAGTTTAACCCTTTCAAAATCCCCTCATTGGCTATTCTATATATCAATTGTGAACTTCATACCACTTTGTGGCTGTTTTAAATTACTTTCTGCATTTCTTTCATATTGTCTGAACTTGCGTGTTTAATGCAGATGGACCCTTCAGATTGAAGCAATTCGAATAACTTAGCTGATCAGACTGATCTTCGAAATTCAGATAATTGGATATACAGATTCTTTTGCTGTGAACCTTCATACATGAAAAACTTGTTGATGGCTCAAAACCTGCTTTGATTTTGTACTGGATTATGTATGTTGAAGCTCATGTAAATTATGTGAATTGAGCTTCTTCACACCTTAGTCTGTAAATGTATACGTGCATTCTTTTATAATTGAAAATTGTAAATTTAGATTGATTTAAATCAATAAACCCAGAAGTAAAATAATCGGCCTTATCCCAAGAAGAAGGCATCTTCTCTTTTGTATAATTGATCCTGAGATGGTTTTACCTAGCCCAAGTATAGACCATGTTCTATTCGATTTGTTTTCCTGAACACATCTGATCTTATCGTAACATTTCCTTAACATTTTCTGAACATTTTTGAACTTTTTGAAGCTAACGATTCTATTAGTAAGTAGAAATACCAAATTTGACAAGAATTTTCAAGTGGATGGAAATTGGTAAGTGGTCTCAGTTGGAGATGGGATTGGTCAAGTTTATGGATTAAGCAAGATTCAAGCTGGGGAAGTGGTGTAATATGCCAATGGTGTGAAAGGAATAGCCTTAAATTTGAAGAGTGTGAGTGTATGAATTGTCTTTGTAAGTGATACTACTAAAGCTATACTTAAATTTGAAGAGTGTAAGTGTTTGAATTGTCTTTGTAAATGATACTACTAAAGCTATATATAGGAAACTTGAAATCTTTACCCATCAGAAAATAACATACTTGTTGTGTTCCTTTGAGTTGGCTATACTAGTTCTTTTATGGATCCTAGCGCACCTTATTGACAATTAATATATCTTCAATTACACATTAGTAAAAATTATAAAGTATTAAGTTTATCTTTTAAAATCCTCATCGAAATAAAATTTAACAAGAACTCATATGACAATATTCTTTTTCTTATAAATTTCTTCCATAGAAATGAAAAATACGGTCAAAGTTTTCAACATTTGACCATATGAATAGTAACTGTACCAACTAAAATGATTTTGTGTATGCTATACATGCTTGCTATTGAACTTCGTATCAGCATCTCCTGCCAAATTTCAAATTTTGCATCAGGATACTACGAGCTTCGATGAACAAAGCAGCTGCTGTGTAAAATTTTGTTAGTCGACTGTAATCTTTTACAAGTAGAACCTGGCATAAATGATCTCTTCAAGAATGAATCCGAACCAAACAAAAGAAACTGCAAAAAACCAGCCACCAAATTCAGAAAACCTGCTTTATCCCATCATGCAAATCTTGTTACAAGTACAACATGCAATAAGGGTTAGTTTCTATTCACAGTAATAGATCTACTACGTGATGTGGAAATTTACCAAATATCATTAAAAAAAAAGCGAAATTTGTCAAAGCATACCTTATATATATCAACTTTTTAAAAGACTTCCCGACTTTAGATGAATTTTTTTTGCGAGAAACAACCTTGGCCAATTTTCAGGTGTTGACTCACTTAAATGAGAGGCACGTGACTCGTGTTTTCTATTTTTCAGCCTTTTCCCTCCATTTCCTCTCCCTTAACAAGTCCATCTCTCTCTCTCCTTTTGAATTCCTCTTCCTTTCTTCTTCTCTTTCTATCCAACCGATACCTGCAACTAAATTAATTTCCATCAATTAAACCAAAGTGAAGCTAATTTGCAGGGGCATTGAATTGATTGAAGGACGCAACTATAATTGTAAGAATTCGGTTTTCTTCCTTCTCTCCTTTCTTTATTTTTCCTTCATTTGTGTTTTCTAAAGTAACTTGCAATCTTTTCTACCATGGGTAGCAGGAAGTTGCATCATCATCTAAAGCAAGGGAGGAAGGGAGTAAATACATTGTTGTCCGAAAGCCACATAACCCTAATTTTGAGTGTTTAAGTGGATGAACACTTGAATAGCAAGAAAAACAAAGAAATTCAGACGTCACTAGTGAGGAGAAATGGAGAAAATGGTTTGCATTCAAGAGGAGAGAGATGGATTTGGTAAGGGAGTCATGTGCCTGTCACGTAGGTCATTTAAGTGAGTCAACGCCAGAACCCAGCTAGTCAATGCCAGAAAATAGGCCAAGGTTGTTTCTCGCAAAAAAAAATTCATTTAAGGTCTTAAGTTGCCAGAAAAATTTTAAAAGGTGGTTTCTCGCAAAACCTATGATGTATAAAAGGTCTGCTTTGATAAATTTCGCAAAAGAAAATGTTGCTGCTCTTATCTGGCTAAACAAAAAGTTGCAATACTATATGTCAGCAACTCATTCATTGTTTACAACATACAATTCTTAAGGCCTTACCTTTCACTTATGTCAAAAACGATTTTCATCATTCCAGGTGCGTCTAAGGCTACCTCATTTCCAACAATTCAAGTTTCTGCCTTCAAATAAAGTCAGGACTTGATACCTTAATACCTGAAAACAAGGTTGAAAACAATTAGAATACAAGAAGACTAGTAGAGCATTACAAAAAAAGGAGTAAGCAAGCCCGACTTATTTCATACTTGAATGAATCCAAGAAAAGACCCATTGTAAGTCCAGCTTTCCAGTAGTTAAATATAGCAATAAGGTTCCTGTTCCTGTCAAGCAAAGGTACAGAAACTTTGTACATAAGAGCTCCAATGCCCTCCACCACAGCCACGGCCACGGCGGCAGACAGAATGTCCCAGTCACCTGTTTGTCCAATCACAGTAGCAAATGCAGTTGCACAATAGAATCCCACCAAGAAAAAGAAAAACTTCCTAGGAAGATCTTTCCGGAAATCCCGAATTCTTGCATTTATCCGGATCTGTAGAGTCTGAATCGCTTTGAGTAATCGAGTTCTTCCATCACCAGTGCCACTGAGAGGATCCAATCCTCTGCCATCTGCACTGCTCCTAATTGACCAGTCTGTTCTCCTGCAGACGATATTCTTTTCAGGTAAATTAATGGTAGAGGTGATTTTGCAATGCTCAGCAGTTGCTTTAGCTTAAAAGTTAAAACTGACTCTTCTAATCTTGTAGCTGTGCCCATTCACATCATAGTTATACTTATGGACCTTGCACAGTTGAACTGCTTATGATCAGACAAATACCGGAAATGATACCTACCTGGACCTATCCCCATTTGGTAGACGGCAATACTTACAACATAATTTTGTAAGATATACCCCGTGCAAACATCCATGGTAATGAAATTTCATCCACAAACATGTGTTTTTCTTCATTAATTTTCATAACCATTCAATACCACATTCCAAAACTGTAATGAATAAAACTAAAACTCTACGGAGATTTTTTTTTTTAAAAGTGTTTGGAGGCTGGACAAGCATCACCATGGACATTGACAAGGGACTCGAATTACATAATTTCACTAGGTACTTGTTTAATTGTCATCATAGAATATGAAAGGATGAAAATCCTAAACAGTGGTAAAAAAATGAAGTTGATTGGTTGACATAAACACATGAAGTGGCACTACCAAACAACTTTCTATACTTCCCTTAAATTGGCATTGGAGCTTCCTAAGAAGTACTTCCTCCTCTCAACTAAACAATCACTAAAAAATCATTAATATTATTCATTATCGTCTATCAAACGGGCCGCTTCTGTACATCTATACCCATGGGAACTCATAGAGAATCATTCCCTCCCAAAGTATTCATCATTCTTATAATAACAAAATTTATAATCACTAAATTAGGTTGTAAATAAATACTATACATCATCTTCAAAATCATAGAAAACTTACTTGCAACTGTCACTGAGCTCTTTTACTTGAATTGAAGTAACAAGGTAAGGCGAATTCTTTGTGGGCGTAAAAATCATCACATTGTTGGGACATTGATGTAATCTTGTTCCAAAATACAGAATCATGAAAATTCGTGCAGTTCAACATCCACTCTACAAGTCACATTCACAAACATATCACTTTTCATACATAAAACTATACATTAAAATTACACTTGCGAGTTATCTGAATTATTGGTAAAATATGTTGAAGATTCAAGTTTTTAAGATTAAAACTTAGATTAATAATAATCGAAGACAAACCTTCAGATATTTTGGAAAATCAAGTTTCCAATGTTGTCGAAAGAGTTTAATTCGATCAAAATCCTTTTCTCTCACTTCTAATTTGTTCGTCAAATTTGAATGATGGAATTTCGAAATTGTGTGTGTTTGTAAACTTTTTCGATGAAATGCGGAAATCGATGAGTTTAGAGAGAGAAAGAGAGGTCTAAATTGTAATTGAGGGTTAGGGTTAGAGACTTGATTGTCGATTAATCGATCTTCTTTTCTTTGTTTCTTTCTCGAGCGTTTTTCTTACATAATTCTGGAAAAAAATAACAGAAAATTTATGAGAAACGCTCCAAGTTTTTGCAAGAAATAACTTTTTAAAGATAATCTGGCAAATTTCTCTCAGGGAAAAATATAATCTAGTAAAAAGAGACCTTAAAAAAATTTGTGAGGAAGAACCTTGACCCGTTTTCTAGCATTGACAAAGTATTTTTCGGCGTTGATTCATTAAAACCAAACATGTGCAGAGCACATGAACCGTGTATCCCCCGACTTCACACAATCTCGCAGTATGTGCTCTTAGATCCTCTATCTCCCTAATACATAGCATAGAATTAAAGACCAAAAATGTTTGAATTGTACATTAAGCAATAAGTAATTGTATATCTCTTTAAATTTGGGGGTTAGGGTTAATATTTTACAAAAAAATTGCAAATTAGGGTTTCAAAATTGAAAATTTTGGGCGTAATTATGCATAAGGTTCATGAATTGGGGATAATTGGGTTTGGATTTTGCAAAGCAGTGTTTTAAATTTTGGAATTAGGGTTTAATTTTTCATGTAGGGGCCCACTAATGGATTTATTAATAGTTCCCGTCATTTGGTAGTGCACTCAAAGGAAAACTTGATAAAAAGTAGTTATTTTTTCTTTCTTTTTTTTTAAAATAAACTTATTAGGTAATTGTTTTTTAAAAAGAGAAATCTAATAGGTTTTACAAAATTACTAAATATATTGGAAACCTTACTATTGAGCAGCGGAAGAAGATAATGCGAGTAATATGCTTTTATATGCTTTGAAACTCGTTGAAAGCAACACAATAGTCTTTTCTCTTTGTTTTTGCAACATTGGTTGAAACGAGTAATTATCTTTTTCTCAAAAGCTATCTTTAATCACTAAAAATGTTGTAAAATTGCACCAATGTCATTTTTCGATGTTTTAACTAGGATTTTATCGTTGATTCCACACATGCATGTCACGTGATTTTTTTACTCCTTCCTTTCTCGTTTTTCACTTTCTCCACTCGTTTTTCATTATTCAACTAGTTAATTATTTAGAACAAAGAGAGAGAGAAAGGAAAAGAGAATATTACTCATGAAGGTATTAAATAAGTGACTACTTGAAAAATGACATTAACGCTCTTACACAACCATAAAGTTTTTAACCAAGAAGAGATTATGGAATAATAGCCGAATAGTTATATATATTTTTGCAAAATACTCCCTCCAGTCTTTATTAGTTTACCCGTATTCCTTTTTGGGATGTCCCTTATTAGTTTACCCATTTTTTTTGTTTCTATTTTTGGAATGAGACCACTAACTTTCCATCACACATACATTCAACTTTAATATAAAATAATAGTTTATCTTTCTTTCTATGTCACACAACATTATTTCTCCTAAAACTCTGTGCAAAAAAAAAAACGGGTAAACTAATAAAGACCGGAGGGAGTACTTACTACAAAATGAAATTTCTTGCAAAGATCTTTAATAAAAGGAAAAATTAATAAGAACGGTCCCAACTATGGGCGTCCTGCCATAAAAGATCCCAACTATGGAATATCTCATAGCAGCCCAAACTTTATAATGCATTTTACACATTTGGTCCCACTTGACCAGTGACTGGCTAAAGCGGTTAAATATCAATTTTACTTTTTTTTATTAAAAGAAATATTCCAACTATAAATGTTACTCCATTTTCATCTTTTTATTCCCTTTTTCTTTTAGAAACTGCTACTCTATTAGTCCTCCTTCCCTCTTCACCCATTCCATCCACCACCCATCCCACCACAAAACCGCAACTATGGCCTACCCCACATCCCACCTCTATTCTTCCGTCATCCAAACTAGTAAAACTGAAAAAAAAAAGGTTCCACCCAGCACAAGAAGTGAAAAAAGCCTGAAGACTTGACCAACGAGGCGTAAGGTCGATAAAGCTAAACAAATTCGTCTGGTTTCTGGAGAAAGAATAGAATAAGCTATTAAAGCTCAATCAAACAATTTGTTTGCTTTCAAAAGACAAATAAAATTCATAAATCTCGTAAAGAAAAAAGGAAGGAAAATGACTTAAATTGAACGTTACTCAAACAATGGCTAAACTCCTAAGAAGTCTCCATTTCTTCACTTTCCGCCCCAAACAATAGCAGCATAACCCAATTCAACCCGCAAAAGATACAACCTTAGTGTGGGTCAACTGAACTACCTTATGTGGGCATTTGGGTGAGGATGATGTGGGTAAACGGGTCACTCATTGTGATTGGGTTGCGCTTCATCGGGTTCATAAGAGGGATAAATGGGAGAGCAAAAGCAGGATCACTACTACTGCAGTTTAGGTGCTGAGAAATTGAAGAAGAAGATGAAGGTGGGTGAAGGTTGATTTTAATGGAGGAATAGAGAAGGGGATTACAGTGGAAGTTGTGGCGAAGATAGAGGAACCAAGAGGAAGAAATGGATGAAGGTTTTTTTTTAAAGTCACGTGCAATAACAATTACATCACATGACCAAGTTGACCGGCTCCAGCAGGTGAAAAACCTATAAGGACCACACGTGTCAAATGAACATAAAAATTGGAACTACTATGGAGTATTCAAAAGTTGAGACCTTTGATAGAAGGGGGTCATAGTTGGGACCGCCCTTGTCAATTTTTCATAAAATAAAAATCAGTTCAACTTTCTATTTTCCCTTGCTTAATCAACTTTCTATTTTCTAGTATTACAAAAGAAAGTTGTTCTTCCCCGCCAACCTCTGCTAGACTCCTTCAACCCTAGTTATCCCCCGTTCTCTCTCCTTTAATTCAACCTCTGCTCCATTTAACACCAGGTGAATTACTCTTTTTATTTATCTATTGTAATTTCTTGGTAGTTTTCTTTTTCTTGATTAATACGTTAATTCAATCTTAACTTAACTTTTACAGTTATACAACAATGGTTGGTGATAGCTCTGAACCAAATCAATCGAGTTTATCTTGTGCTCGATGCTCTAAACCTGCTCATCTTCAGTATGTCCCTCTTTATTTTTTTTCCCTTCCATTAATTTGTTCTGAAAATGGGTATTTCCTTATCTATGTATTGATTGTGCCCATTTCTATTTTCCGTTGATTTCAGCATGAATTTATAGTCTTTACTCTTTTTACATGATTTATTTGATCCAGGGTTGTTAGAATTATCAAGGTTAATGGAAAATATATTTCATTTGATTGTGGAGGGGTGTTATAAGTTTCTTAATCTTTCAAGAAGTTGAGAAATGAAATCATAACATATTCTTTTAATTGTTTTGTTTTCTTGAATTCACTTTATCATGGAATTTGAGACATTTACCCGTTGGATAGTTTATCCACTATAAATCGATAGTAATAAGAGGTTTGCTGTTTGCCCTCTCCGGTAAAGGAGAGAAAGTCTTCTTATGTGCTCTGAGAAGCTTATAAAAGTGTTGGTAGTCGTACAATTAAGATGATCCATGAAATTGTAACAAAACTACTAAATAATTTGCGAAAATGTACTCTTGTAAAGCTTCCACATTATCCTTAACTGGCAAAGCAACACATTATAAATTTTGGATGGCTGAAGCATGTCTTCGAACCCCTTTTTATATATATAAAAAAATGAGTAGCTAGCCCATTTACGAGGTCTGTGAATGTCTATATTCTACCGTTCTGAGTAATTCAGCAAATAAGTTTTCCAGTATTTGAATTGAATTTAACACCTATGATATAATTTTTGCAGGTGTCCAAAGTGTGTACTGCTGAAGCTCCCACGGGAAGGTGCTTCATTCTGGTAACTATTAGATTTCTACTTATATTGCACTTTGCAGTAAGGTTGAAAGTTAAATTCCATACGAGGCTTTATCTATAACATTTTGATGGTCTCCTACTCAGAGTCTCTAATTATGTCATTGCGCTTGTTAGTTTCATAAGCCTTTTTTTTTATGGTTTGGACTTTGGAGAAATTGTAGCCGGAGCTTGAGGACGGGGAATTAAACTCTTAGGTGGTGTTTTGTTCAACCTATTTCGACCAATTGAGAAATATAAGTTAAGATAAGTTCAAATTATTTCAATAAGTTTTAGTAAGTTTCAAAAAGTTCAATTCACAATTACAATAAGTTCGGATACGTCAAATGCAGTTGAATAGGACGCACCCTTATCAAGGATTTCCTGCCATTTACTACTTTTTGGGGTCTATACTTTTGAGTGTACTTGATTATATAGCTAATATTTACTCATGTTTGTCAATTTAGAGTGTTTAAACCCGGGTCATTAACAAACTTATGTCTACTATAGTTCTCAGGAATGTTTCAAGGAATCTTGGAGTTCTCATAAATCGGTGCACATGAAGGCAAATGCATCTTCCTTGGGAACTGGTGCTGCTGGAGACAAAAATAATGAAGGTTGGCTTTATTGCTTAAAAAAAGGACAAGCTCGGACTTCAAAGCTTCCAAATTTCGATTGGACAGGGTATTATGCCAATATTTACTTTTTTTTGGCTACACTTTCATTTACAAATTACAACCCTTCCATTTTGTACCATTGAGCAAGTTTTAGACTGCCTCACTATATCTTATTGTGATCCATCAAAAGTCTGCCTTTTAAAAAAGTAAGAAGTAATCCTGAATTAAATAAATATCAACTCCACCTCTTATAAGACTTTTCTCTGTACTTCCCATGTCTTTATGCTATAGCCTCCCATAAAAGTTTCTCTGGTGAGAGTAATTGCTATCATGACTGCTACATAATGGGATTAATAATTCTAATCTTGCAGTGTGAGTTCATTTTGTTTGTTTTGAACCCTTCAAAAATTCTATTGTTTGCTTGAAAAAGAATTTGTTTGTTTTGGGTGTCTCGTGATTGCTCGTATATACCTAACATTGCATGTTTCTTTTGCTACTTAGATTGTATTTAATGATGTTATATGATTTAATTAGATAAAGTATTATCGATTTACTATTGCTTCTTATTGAGGAGTGTGGGGCTGGAGCCGCTGGACTCATTTTTTGACACGCGTCTTTTAAATTGGCTTCATTCTTTTGCTGGTATTTCATTCTTCTCTATAATGTAACCTTTTCCTGGTGTAGATCATTAAGACCATACCCCATATCAAGTAAGCGTACTGTACCAGCACATATTGAGCTACCGGATTGGGCCATGGATGTAAGTTTTTATTTCTTTTATTGACAATTGTAGTTTTACTGCATATTTTCCAGATGATTGAATGCATTGAATCACATTCTATTAATCCTAGAAGCTACTGGTTTCGCTTTGTGCTTATAAATGAACTGATGTTACCTTTGGTACTTAAAGTCTGCAAATAATGAAGCTGTAATGAGATGCTTCTAATAATTGTAGGGTATCCCCAAAATTGAGCCGGAGAGCTCCCTGCAGCATGTTGTCGAGGTAGGCTTAAATATTATACTTCCTAGTATATAGTGGCTTTTTTAGTCCAGTCAGATTTGTATTTTTCTCTTTATCTGTTTTCTAATAAATTTTCAATTTTGAAGATCAAAACTCCAGAGCAGATAGAGAGAATGAGAGACACTTGCAAGGTAAGGTCAATTTTTTTGTTGAAGTTATAATTGTCAATAGTTAAAGTGGTTTCCTTATGTATAATGGCCCTTGCCTTTTATATATAGTTTGCAGTGGTATGTGAACATCTTTGTGCGATCCCCACACAAGAAAGAAACAAAGAAAGTAAGGTTCAGGACTTCAGGGTGAAGGATGAACTGAAGGAACTCCCTCTCTTTTTTTTGGATGAGTTAATTGAGTCCATCTTAGGTTACGTGTAGCTATGTCATCATGATAACTTCTTGAGGTGGAAGTATTTTGTCTCTTCTATTTCACAATTTCTTACATGGAGGATTTATTACTGGTGTTTGATTGATAAAATTCAGTGTTTGGACTTCGCCTGTTAGCTTATGAGACCTGATGGAATATGTAAAGTGGTTTTGGCTTCTAAGCAGTTCTGATATTAGCTGTGTGGATCTTAGTGAAAACTACCAGTGGTCTTGCAAGTCTGGTTCATGTGATATATGTATTTTATTTATGTTTGTCCTTGAGGGATCATTTTCATTTCGATGCCCTATGTGTGTATCTCCCTTTTCTGTGTACATTTTCTTTTTTTTACTTGGTTTTTTTTTTTTTTTTTGGGGGGGGGAGGTTAGGAGAATTGACTTTTTCCGTGGAAGTGGTTAGAAGTTACCATCCATCCAAATTAGATGCGTGGATGAGTAGATTGGGACAACCAAAGCTTCCTTAGGGGTGAATGATCTTTTCGGGGGAGTTTGGTTGACCTTTGGTTAGATTGATGTTCTCTATAATCTGATACACTCCAGTGCTTTTCCTTGTGATTTGCTGACTTGTTTCTGAACTCTGAAATTGCTTTCTTCAGATTGCTAGGGAGGTTTTGGATGCAGCTGCACGTATTATCCGGCCAGGCATTACGACAGATGAAATTGACCGAGTTGTCCATGAGGCTACTATAGCGGCAGGTTTGTGTTGATATGTGACAAGAATTAAGCTACTACATGTGTAGGATCATCTTGTTGCATAGGAAAATTTTAAAAGACATGTTGCCTAGTTCCGGGATACTTTCACTTTGGTGACTAGGAAAGTCAGGAGAACCCTTTTATAGATTACTAATCTTCACTTCTAGGTTTTCTCCTTCTCTCAGATCTCTAGATATGCATTATATTCTTACATTAGATGAGTTTTACCATATGCGAATAGAAAAAGTACATTCAAGAGTTCCAGGTTCTGTCTTGGCCCCAGTCAATGGTCAAATATAACCGACAAATCTGTACTTAAGAGTATTTTCACACCCTTTAGGAGCAGGAGCTGTCACTCCCTTCTGATCGAGATTAAGAGAAACGACTTTCTCTTCCAATTCTCCACCTATACTGTTTCTCTTTTTTTTGGTAGCATGTGTAAATTATTCAGGAGAAGCAGTCACTGGGCACAAACAAAACTGGCAACTTAGTGAAGCTTCAGTGTGCTGTACAATCCTTCAGAATTTAGTGGGATGTGCATGAAGGGATAAATGCTCTAAAACCCTATCACCCAATTTCGCAATGTCATTGTTGCGGACTACATAATTTGAGGCTCAATGTAGCTTTGAGTATCACTTCTTGCATGAGAACCATATATTTGATCATATATATGTTTTTTTCCAAATGATTTTGTATTCTAACTATAATAGTATAAGGCGCAAGGTTATATGACTAGCCTTTTTTTTTCATGAATGCAGGCGCTTATCCTTCTCCATTGAATTATCATTTCTTTCCGAAATCCTGCTGCACGTAGGTATTTTTACATGTTAACTTTCTCAATACTTGTTTGGGGTTGTGAAATCTGTAACTGGTATAGAATTGACTTGCTTGTTGTAGGTCCGTCAACGAAGTCATCTGCCATGGGATACCTGATGCCAGGTCTGTCCTTAATGCTTTAGATTTGGAACACCATTGTTATGTTCATCACTGTTTGGTATATATCTCTTTTAGGGGTTTCCCTTTTTCTTTTTTTTGTGGGGGGTGGGGGTGGAATTGGTATAACTCAATCCTAAATTGTACTTTTCTTTTTGCTGCTGGTGTACAGGTATAAGTTGTCAACTTAGTGGACTCACTTACACTCTTTACTCCCCTCACCCCCCTCCCAAAAAAAATAAGAAAAGGAAATAGGAGGAAGAAAAGAAAATTCACATCATGTAGCTGTCATTTTTTTGGGATACCTACCACACATCTTGATCTACTCGTGGGTGATCACATTTGATGGATGACTGAAAAGCATTTTCTGCACTTGCATTTGATAAGTATTTGATGACATTTAATTTTGTTCTGCAAATGGTTACAGAAGATATTTTTATTTACGGTTTTTTCACCATATACCCCTGACAAAATTTTTTTTGCACCATATACCCTTTCGACTTTCCAAATTCACCATATACCCCCAGCGTTTCAAAAAATACATCCACTTACCCTTAATGACTAACGGACGTTAACTCCGTTAGTCATTAACCCCTAATCCACCCTCTAACCCTAATTAACCAACCTAGACCTAAACCAAACCTTAACCTTAACCCTAACCACCCAATCACCACCGCTCCCCCACCCCACCCCACCCCACCCCTTCCCCCACCACCCCAGCAGCCCCCCTTCCCCACCCTCGAAGCCCCCCCTCCCCCTCCCCTTCCCCCTTCCCACGCAGTCCCGCAACCCCTCCCCCTCCCCTTCCCCCGCAACCGTCGCACCACCGGAACTCGCGAACCCTCGCATCGAACCACACATCGCGAACCGTCACATCGAACCACACATCGCGAACCGTCACATCGAACCACACATCGCATCGAACCCCCGCAACCATTGTACCCCCACTATATGTCTGGACCGGAACTCGCGAACCAAAAGCTGCGGGGGGGGAGGGGGGTTGCGGGATTCGAAGGATCTGAAGGAGGGGTTGCGGGATTCGAAGGGGGTGGGGGAGGGGGTTGCGGGATTTGAAGGGGGTGGGGCAGGGGAGCTGCGGGCTGAGGGTGGTGGGAAGGGGGTTTACGTGGGTGAGGGTGTTGGGGGGGTTTGCGTGGGCGGGGTGGGGGAAGGGGGATGCTGGGGGTGTGGGGTGGCTGGCTGCAGGGGTGAGGGAAGGGGTTGGGCTGCAGGGGTGGGGTGGGGGGAGGGGTGGTGGTTGGGTGGTTAGGGTTAGGGTATTAGTTTAGGGGTTAGGGTTAGGGTTAGGGTTAGAGAGGGTTAGGGTTTAGGGGGAGTTAATGAGGGTTAGAATGTGGGATTAGGGGTTAATGACTAACGGAAGTCTAACACCGTTAGTCATAAGGGTTGTTTGATGTATTTTTTAAAACGTCGGGGGTATATGGTGAATTTGGAAAGGCGAAAGGGTATATGGTGCAAAAAAAAATTTGTCAGGGGTATATGGTGAAAAAACCGTTTTATTTAAATGCTTTACTAATGGATATTTTACTTATTGTTTCAGAGTGTTAGAAGATGGTGATATTGTAAACGTTGATGTCACTGTTTACTACAAAGGGGTTCATGGTGAGAATTATGTTCCTCAAGAACTGTTAAATGGTGATTTAACAAGTGCCCAGAGGGTTAGTATGCTGACTGCTGCCTGAATTATTTGCAGGTGATCTGAATGAGACCTATTTTGTTGGAAATGTTGATGAAGAATCACAAAAGCTGGTCAAGTGTACATATGAATGCCTGGAGAAAGCAATATCCATTGGTTGGTGCTTAATGACTTATAGATTGCATCCTTTTTTTTAAACTCTGCGTAAAGCCCATTCATACATGACAACAATTCAGTTTGACTCTGAAATAAAGTCTTTGACCATATACTACTCAAAAGAGTGGTTTATTCTCTATTCAGGGTATTTATATATTTTTGAATATTGGATTTTCATACAACATTCAGAGGTCGCTTTAATTTGCCTTTATGGTCTCACCTCACCTTCTAAGTGGCAGTTTGGGTATAGGAGGCATTCAGTTTTAATATGATTATGACCGATGAAGGCATTTTATGCAAAATCAGGAGTGTTATATCCTCTCAATCTGCTCTGGTTTGTATAATTATCTTCGTCAGATATAAGGAACTGAGACATAGTATGTGGACATGGGATAAAGCATCATTCTAAGGATAGCAGATAAAAGGAAGAAATTAAGTAACAAAGTTTCTCTGAATACTAGTATTATAAAGCCCCTTTAAAGTTTAAACCCAACATATTTAGCATGAAGTAACATTTTAAGCCAACAGATTGATTACCAGAATGCAGTGACAGTCTCAACTATACCATCTTTGCTGTAAATTGGTGCCTTCTACACAAATATCCTATCCTTTCCATCTTAAATCCGGGAAAAAAAAGGCATTTGAAGGCTGCTGTTGCATTCTCAGTTTTCACCTTGTTCATTTGGCCTTCTTTTACTGATCAGAGGGGGAAAAACAGGAAGAAAGAAAAGGGAAGGTGGCCTTTTTTTCCCTCCATTTTTTGTATATGTGGATTGTTGCATCCAAGAAAACCTGTATCATTGCATTCACATCTTGATTGGTCGACATGCTTCCTGGAGTTTTTGGTCATATTCTCTGTTTTTATTACAGTCAAGCCTGGCATGAGATTTCGAGAAGTCGGGGAGGTCATTAGTCGACATGCTACAAGGTCATCCATGAGTGTGGTATGTGGTATTATCTGTATTAGGAGTTCTCAAAGCGTGATAGCTGCTTCAATGATCTGACCAACTAGCTCATGTGTTTCTTTTATCATGAAAAATACAGGTTAGGTCATATTGTGGTCATGGAATTGGAGAGCTTTTCCACTGTGCCCCAAATATTCCGCATTATGAAAGTATCCTTGAATAATCACGTTTTCTATCATGTACATCCTCCGTCCCAATATATTTTCACTTGGGTTTGGTGTACATATCAAAAAACTAGTAAGGGCTGGGCCATTTTCATGTTAAATGTAATTTAAAGAACTAAAAGTGGATTGAGAAAGTTCCTTTCAAAAAAAGTGGATTGAGAAAGTAGTAAGAAAAATTGTAGAAATTGTGAAAGAGAGAGGTTGAATGGCTGATGTGACAGAGAGAGAGAATGTATCAAGAAAAGTGGTGCCCTACTCACATGGTAGATCTGTATCTCGCCATTTTAGGTAAGTTGAAGATAAAAAACGGACGAAAATGTTTTAAGTGAAAAATAAAATTGGACTGATGGCGTAATTAGCTATAATTATCTTCCACTAAAAAAAACTATAGTTATGTGCCGCATTGAGCATTGCGTTCCGCTGAGTTTCTACAAAACGATCTTTATGTTTGCTGCATTTACACATTCACTTCCTTAACAAGAGCAGGAAATAAAGCAGTTGGTGTGATGAAGGCTGGACAGACCTTCACAATTGAACCAATGATTAATGCAGGTACTTTCATGATCTATATGTGTATTACTGCCATAAGATCTTCTTTGTATGTGTGATTATGTTTGCTTTCATGGTGTACTGTTTTCTTAGGGGTGTGGCGAGACAGAATGTGGCCTGATGGATGGACTGCTGTTACAGCAGATGGAAAGCGCAGTGCTCAGTTTGAGCACACATTGCTGGTATTTGTTATGACACCATCATCTCTCTCTTTTCTATCTTTATAATGTGCCCTTTACTGTCCTTTGAGAGCTTATATATTTGCTCAATGCTTTGTTTGTAAGATTACTGGTTTCTCTAGATCCATTTAATAGAGATACTCTCCTGCTATTGGCAATTTGGCATCTTACACATTAATAGAATTATCTTATTTGTTTTTTTTATCCAATATCAGGGAAGTTGTCAGTCTTGCTTAAATCTCATCTTTTGCCATTTCTGAAGTCTCTCTCACCTCAAGAGATCATTTTTTCCTATTTCTTCTTTTTCCATGTAATCCTTAATCGTCTTCTGATTTCTGAATGTAATCCTTAAATTTTTAAGAGCTCGAAGGTTAATGATGCCTCCACCAAGCTTTTTTTCATTGTCTGTTTTCAGTTTAGTTTTTGGGGCTGCCAGGTTGAGGGGTTGTCATCCGTGCAAGTCAAATTTGGTTGAGCATCCCTCATATTACCCTCACTCCCTCTTGGTCTAACCCCAGCTTAACCAGTGCTTTCCCTCATGTAAAGAAAAACTAAGAAATTAGAACTCAATGTCTTCTGGCTTTATATGGTTTAGCTTATGAAATCCATGATAATATATCCTTGAACTTGTTATTCTGCAGGTGACTGAAACAGGGGTTGAAAACCTTACAGCGCGATTGCCTACCTCCCCTAATGTATTCCCTTGGCTCAATGCTTGAGAAATTACCTCAGTTTCCGAGGAAATGGAGAGCTATTTTTCGTGTATTCTAACAATTCTCGAATTATTTTTTTTTCTTATTTGAATTTTGTATACATAAATTTCTCTCATTGATGAGTGGTAGCTTTAATTCATTTTGGTGATCTTTAGGATCGTTTCTGATTTTGTCATTTATGATGAGCAAAATGTAATCTTTCTCATTTTCACTACCATTGTAGAAAATTTACTGGAAATTAACATTTGAGATTGAACTCTGGCTATTTCTTGCCTGTTCTTTCTTTGTTCAATGTTATGGCCTCTTAAGACACATTCAGCGCTTACTGTCATACAACTCTTGAGGTAATTCCAGGTTGAGTCTTTCCTTTCCTCAAATTATGGGAGGGAGGAATGAGGGCTTTTCTCAGTGCAGCGCGTAAGCACTTCCATAATTTATTGAATGTGCTACTCCCTGTTTTATTATACTGCAAGGCATCCATGAATTTTGGGTAAAGGAATCCTTGGGTTAATGGGTTCCATTTTGAGGCAGCCTTTTCTGTAAACTCCACAGTTGAGCCTTTATCAGCAGTAAAATATCCATTTCATATAAACCTTGAATTAATCATGTATACAAAATCCAAGGTTGAAATGCCATCTATTCCTCTCAGCCTTTAAGAAAGCAAAACAGGGGTTTGCATTTCCTTCTCTACATTATAACCGCAAACTCAGTAGAAATGGCTACACGAAAATGCACCATCAGAACATCTAAAAACCTGTTGATTCAACTAAAGCAGAGTACGAAGCATGTTCGTCATACATCGACTGCTTTTGCTCGACATGCCTCTTTGACATAGCAGAGCTGTTTTTGAGAAGCGGCCCAGGATCTAGACCAGCTAGCTCATATAGATGTAATTGATGTTGCTTCGCTTCCTCCAAGTCACCTTCCCAGCAGGTTTCAGAAATGATTTCAAGAGCTTTCTCCATATGATTCTCCGGCACCACATTTCCATTTTGTAGCACGACAAGATACACTTGTTCAGCTGCAGCTTTTCGTATCTGATAAAACAGGCAATGAAGTTGCATCCATCAGCAAAGATCTATTTACCTCAGTATTAAAAATTTTGGCAGTACAAATTTGGTTTAATAGAACAAAAAGGCGCAAGTCAATGGCTTTGATAAGTCGCCAAACCTTAGGATATCTATGCCCCAGCAGAGAGAGTAGATGGGCAAAGGCTTGCATGTTAATCGGTTCAGAAATGGAAGCAATATAGCCAAGTAATGCAATTCCTGAATACAACTTTGTGAAGTCCTTGCATGCCCGCAACTCCACCTTCATTGAATCAAACACTCCTGCGCAGAAAGTTGCTGTATGCACCTGAAAACAATGATCAAAGGCACTATTTACCAAGAGGGATGCATCATCATAGCATACAAACGACTAGCAGAAATCACACTTCAATGGATATCAGGTTACTTATGGGAAGATTAAAACATTCAATCAACATCTCTTTATAAGCATAAGTTCTGACAAATGATATTGGATCCAGCAAATAACAAATGCAACAGAAGAATGAATTGAAGCTTAATGATTTTCGTAATATAATAATGAATTGCTGATGAACTGACGAATTACTTGACACTTGACAGGCAGTTGCAAGTATGTGATAGTATAATCTCCACTCTAAATCAAAGACTTTGTAGCAAATACGTTACTAAGATTTCCACTTCCTATTGCCAAATTTGTGAACTGTTCAATAGCTGATAAACTTTGCAGCTAAACATTTTGTTCAAAACTGGCTCAAATTGACAGAAAGTTTAACTGTGTCAATACTTTGTCCAACCATCACCAAGGCAACTAGCCCTCAGTGTTCCCTCTCTCCTCCCCCTTTCAAACCAAAAAAAGGAGTTAAACTAAAGCAATTTTAAAACCTCCCCTCCAGAAGGCATCATTTGTACTCTCTAACTCTCTTCTTTGTGTTTGTGATGCATGCAGGTTCCTATTGCACACCTAAACAAACTCAACCTTCTTCCTGTACTGTAACAAGAACATGACAAGAAGACCAAGGGAGAGTTATATATAATACAGTATCATAAACTAAAGAGAGAGAAATACCTCCATGCTCAGGAAGAACTTTTTACTGAAGAGAATCTCTATTGTCTGAAACAAAAAAGCAAGTATGTTAAATTGAAAGTACTTGATGCAAAACAACCTTTAACATATCATGAGCCATTAGTAGCAAAATTGAAAATCCAAAAAGCTTTGCTATAAAAGAACAATTTAGCCACTAGAAGCCAAAAGCAGTTATATAGCTCAGCAACCGATCTAAGCAACATCACCTCAAAAAAAAAGTATGATTGGACAAAATGATTTATCCCTATGGAAAGCAATAAAAGTATAATTACATTTAACCCTGTGACATCTATAAGCTCAAACTAAAAGCAGCTCCTTATCACCCTATCCCTGAAAACATGAGCAAATGATACAAGACCTTCAAAGTTGGAGGGAAATTTCTGTAGCCAGCTCGCACACATCAAAGGGCGCACCAAAACAATACCAAAAAAAGAATCTGAACTTGGCCTACATTAGGCCAAATTACACACCCCCACCCTCACCCCCCCCCAAAAAAAAGGAAAAAAAAAGAGATCCTGGAAGAAAAAAAAAGGGGCGATTGTAGTTTAATTTGTTCAAGATGGATTTACACAGATAATGACCCTCAAATAATGATAGAAAAAATCCTGTACACATTAGAGAGAATGCTATCTTTGCATAGTATTTCCTTAGCTGAGTCTATTTCTGTATGATAGCCTGCCCATAGTTGGGTCTATCAATGTTATCCTTTTCCTTTTTTAATCCTACCTACTACTATCACAACTCCTTTTCCTCATCATTAATGTCATTATTGCTATTGTAGCAGTCACTGGTGTTATCATTAGCTGTTGGGAAATCCAAGTGGTCGCAAACTTCATTGCAAACAAAACCTAATTACAACTGGAAACATCATTGAACACAGGTTGTAAGCTGCATAGTAAAGTGACCTCCTTCAATTCAAAGCGCAGCCCTTAGTTGTGAGGTGTCAGCCTGCAGCCTCATCATCCCAAGCAACCCTGGGGAAGCAAGGTCAATGAGGAGCACATGACGACCAAATGCATGGAGTACATCAGGTGCATCCCCGTTTTCATTTGTCTCATTTGTTCATCCCCCTCCGATTTCTCTCTGCTCTCGACAAAACCACATTATCACACCAAAAAAAACTTATAGTAGAGAGCCTGGAATTTGTGTCCGACGCCTTGGGAGTACCTCACGCTTTTCAAAACCAAGGTCTAACTGACATCAGGTGTGAGGCTTTTATGCTCAAAAAGAAAAAGAAAAATTGGCCCTCTTTAAATCAAACCAACTCATATTTTTCAGATCAAGACCAAAAAATGGCCTCGGATGCATGTGGAGCAGTGAGAGGACAGAGAAGTGTCAGCAAGTATTGATGTTCTGAGCACGTAAGAATATTAGCTATCATCCAAGCACTTGGATATTCTATTTGGCAAATTCTGAATTCCTCGCAGCAGAAGCAAAATGCTTATTATAAGTCTCTCAGCCACTTCACTTAGCCAAAGTGAACGGAAACTCCAAAGCCAGAATTGAACACAAAAATGGGCAAGCCTCTGAAACGAAGGTTCTCTTGCGGACAAGTTTCCAGTACACTAAGCTATTTACGCATCTTAGACAGACACAATGTAGGTGTGAATTACCTTCATAGTAGGTGTGATAACTCTATCACATTTTTTATATTCCTGCAGGACCCAAAGTATATCTGTGGAAAAATTGAGCTCCCGGGAGACTCTTTCATCATCAAGGTTTTGACTTTTGGTCACCTGCAAATAATCTAATAAAGCTGCAAGTGATGCTTTAGCCAGAGACTCTTGTAACCCACCAATTGCTACAACCAGTCCAGAAAGTAAAGATCTACTGTAACAACTGATCTCAAGTAAATGAACAAAACGAGGATATGACAATGTAGGTACCTGCAAGAAAAACTCTCCATCAGGAAACCAATTGATCTGTTACAAAACTGATATGAAACAATTCTAAAAAAAACATACTTACCCCCCACTTCAAATCAGCATCATTTGGTATGATTTCCTGCAACTTCTCCCTGTAAGGTATGAAGGGAACAAATATTGCTTTGTTGTAAAGAATCCTTCCAAGAACCTTGGCAGCAATTTCTCTTAACTTGTCCATTTTTTCTACAGCTTGCTTGAGGAGTCCTCCAACTAAATTGACAGCAAGTTCTTTATTAAATAATGGGTCCAGTTCTGATACCTGCGAAAATTCTTCTGTTTCTCTTTGAGAACCTATAGTATCTCTTCTACAAAGTATATATGTACATCTCTCAAGGGCATCCATGGCAGCCTCACGAACCCAAGAACCAACATCACCTCTGTTGTCCACAGAATAATCATCAAGGGCTTTAAACAAACTCCTCATAACCTCATTCTTGATGAGAAGAAAAAGTGGCATGTCATCTTCTCCAAAATGCAGAGCTGTTGTGGTTCTTGAGTCAGTCAGAATTTCACACACAGCAACAAGACCTTTGACGGCATTTACCCGTGATTCAGCATCCCTATCTTCAGAATTTTCCTGAACATACGAGTCATTTCGGTTCCTCCAATTAACCGTGAAATTTTTTTGGGCAAAAAGGCAACAAGAAAGGCTTTATTACCTCAATTTCACAGGACTTGGAAAGTTTTGGGAGTACATCCCTCCATCTTTTAGCAAGAAATTCATATGGCAAAATGCCAAGAGCCAATGCAGAGCCTCGTCTTACCGCCACATTAGAATCACTCAGCTGCTCGAGATACTTTGATGTAATATCACAAGTACCTTTACCGTTCGTTGGTTGGAAATATGCTGGAACAAAGTGTTTCAGGGCATCAACAGCAGCTATCTGCTCAGCAGATTGAATAACAGAAGTAAGAGTTCAGGTCTAAAGAATAATCACACATATCCAGTAAGAAACTTGACCTGTATCTGAGAATTTGGATGTCTCAGGTTCTCATTAAGTGTGTCAAGCAAACTTCGTTTTGTTTTATCTGATAATGGTATATGAGCTAAAGCTGCACACTCAATGAACCGAGAAACTGCTGCACGCATTATTTCTCCACCCTTCCCACGATAAAGGCGTGCTTTCTCAATAGCAGGAACGAGGCCAGCAAGTTGTTTCTGCTTATCTGCAATAGCAAATACAGATAACATCTGAAGTGTTCTTCTCTTTTATCTTAAGTTTAGCAAGATGAAGAAGATTTAGTTAGAAAGAACCAACATGCAGCAAAGGAAGACCAGGAAACGTGTTAAACATATATTAGAAAGAGAATAATCACGGAAAATCGGCAAAGGACTAAAAAGAAGCTGAACTGTTTTTCTAACAATATAAATGTAAAAGAAAAACTTATTCCAATTGTTATCTATTAAGGAGCCACGGGGCAACAAGAAAACAAGTCTATTTTTCGCATGAGGACTCTAGAATATACTTAGCCTGTCAAAATGTGAGTACTTGCTGAGTTGCTGCTCTGGTAGGAAGAACTACAGAAGAAAAAATTAGCCCACAAAAAGGGTCAGCAAATTGTAACTGAGATTTCATCAATTCTGCTAAGTCGGACTTAATTTTGAGCAATGTTTCTAATGATTATTTCAAAAAGATTGATTTGAAAGAATAGAAGCTGGAGCTCCAACAAGGTTATTACGAGAGATAGCAACATCAAGATCAAAATTAGCATGGTCCATTATCAGAGCAATGTTTAGAAGAAATCTAAATAGCTCAGCAGTATTACATGATAATTGGTAGCAGACAAATCCACTTTCCTTAGCATTTTAGTCAAACGAAATAAGAAAGTCTATACCAAGCTCTTGCCATTAACTGTAGTAGAGATATTCCTACAGAAACAGCAACAAGAATCTGAGGTGAGTATGGTCCATGTATGGTTTAGTTACCTTAATGAGTATGTGTATTCTATTCGTCCAATTCACTATCATAATTCCACTGTCATGATAAAACAGACTTCAAACAGTGACGTCGCTAACATATTTAAAAGCAGGATGCCAGAATAAATTGCAAAGAGCAAGTTCCTATTTTGGATGTAAAGAATTTTGTGACAAGCCAAATAGAATCAATGCTATTTTTTATGTACAGGAGAAAGTAAATCCTAATTTCTAAACAGATACTTCAAAAAACTAGCTACAAAAGCTTAAATTAAAGAAACTAACCAGCCGAAAGGTTATGATTGCACTTATGTAGAGCCAAAACAACTTCCCCAGCTGCTAATGTTGCACCATGACGCATGCACAAATCAGTTGAGAGAGTGCTCGGCATTATTTTCTCCAATACAAAATTTGCAGCATGCTCTGGATCATAATTTACAAGGGCGGAAAGGGATCTTGATGCAAGTTCTCTCAAACCTTTATCCTGAAAAAAACATACAAGTCACATATACCCAAGTTTGACAGGGAAAATCAGGAAGTGAAGGCCTGAGTTAGTAGATCGACACATAATTTATTTCAATTCTCAGGTATCTAGTCAAATTATTACACTAAAGACCTACATATGCTATTGATCAAAGATCCTTTCTCCAGCAAGTATGACAGATGGGTAACTAGGAGAAATGAGAACAAGCATGATGGACATAAAGCAGAACAAGGACCAAGTTGGTCTCCAAAGTGAGGCGTGATGTAAATTCTTAGTGACTGAAGTACAATTATCTAAGCTTTAGGTTCAAGATCCTTTCTTCAGCAACTAAAGTCCATTCTCAGGCAGGATACACGAATCATACGACCCAATAAACAAGAAAAAATGAAACCAAAAGTTCCCTACATACTCATGTGAGAGATAACAGAATGGAAAAAAGATACTAAACAACAACATTTACTCCTTCCATCCCATTACAATTGCCACATCATGCACAAGATAAATTTGACAACAATGGGATGAAAACAAATTTAATGTTGTTGTTTAGTATCTTTGCATAGTCAAGACAAATAAAAGAGATGAGGCAAAAAGCGACAAAAAAACAAAAAAGGAGAACAACTCACAGAACTCACTGAATCTGACTACAGCAAGTAAAGTTCCCTTCGGAGGAGGTACTTCCGAAGATAGAAAAAAGAGAGATAGAAAGCAATACATTTGGAGACCACATGTATTAAAAAAAATTGGAAGTACAGAACTTTCATCTTCTTCTGATTCTGAATCCAGCATGACTAAATTCAAAATAAATTTTAAGCTCCAGCCACAAGTAATTGTCAAATTCAACCTAATATAATGCATAGGATTTCATGTTGCAATTGAATTTCGGAGACAGGAATACAAAATTTAATTTCCTTGTGAAGCAGAGTTAACTAAAGCTAGCTTCCCAGTCCTACCGAGTCCAAAACTCAGCTGTTATTCAAGAACCATTAGACGTCAAAATCCCATCAAGTTACAAAACAAAAAAAAAGCACCCTGAGAGAACAATGTCGGCAGCAGCAACATAGCAAATCAGCGAGTATCAAGCAAGTGGCAAAATAAGTAATAGTGTTACAATTAGACAGATGCAAGATTCCTTTAAGTGAAGTAGTAAGCATATAGGACAGTAGAGACAAACTAGTATTCGCCATACCCAGTGACACATTTTGCTAGACAGCAGTTCATCCACAAAAGGATAAAGATAACCCTCATACTTAGCAATGCTGACAGCCACGTGAAGATATGAATTCACACGTGATGAAAGAGCAAAGTAGTCTGCAGTGTTCACAATATCAATACCATGCGGGTAATTTCCTTGTCTTCCCACATTTTCCTGAAAGGCTGCTGCAGCCGCTCTTCTACAGTTCACCTGATAACCACATTTCAAAGAATTGGAAACAAGATCCAATCAAAGAGTATGTATTACTATCCAACAATCCAGAATAAAGACGTCATATAGATAAAATACACACCTCACGATCATAACAAGCAACTGTCAACAGATGAGGAGCAAGTTGTTCCAGTATACTTCTCATGTCAGTGTGATAATATGCACGACCAAATGCCCAACAAACATAGGCAGCAGCATCACGTACATGCGCGCCAACACTATGCGGACCCCTTCTAACATCATAATGCAATGCCTGCAAAAATTTTAATTAATATGGATCCTGCAATTCTGCATAGCAATGAATTTAATGTTTAAATCAATCGATATTCAATCAACCGATGCTTGAATTCAATATGTGAGCATTCAATTGTTTGCCTCATGCACTTTTAAGAAGTCAATGACAAAATCACGTTTAACAAGCTAATATAAATAAATTGACAAGTCCAGTGATTGAAATCGAGATATAGAACAAGAACTTGAACTACAAAATATTTGACATATGCTGGAAGAGTACAGCTAATTAAGGGTGTGTTCTCTTCACCTTAAAAAATAAGTTTCGGGTCCAATAAGTTCATATCAGGTCTGATCAGGTCTAACACAACACTCATAAATAAGTTCCAATAAGGGTCAATCAGGTCTAATAAGTTCAGTTCAGATATGTTCAGGTGAAGAGAACACACCCTAAAGCTGTTTTGGTAAGGTATTCGGACAAATCAGGTTGAGATCTTTATACTTCACCAGAAAGTCATCAAAACTATTGATGCAATGTGTAAATCATTTCTATGGTCTGGAAGTGCTACCATCACTAAGCAGGCTTTATTTGTAAACTTGTTACTGCAGGTGGCCGGGGAGCGATTAGTATGCAATATTCATGCAATAAAGCTGCCATCTTTAAGCTGTTTTGGGCCCTAGCATAGAAGAAATGTGGTGTGGGCACATTACATTTGGACTGAGATGTATGGAGCACGGCAATCACAAATCATATTTCTTGGATGCAAATATAGGTTTTGGGGACCCAAAAACTTGTTACTCAAGAAAGAGATTCAAAATGTAGATTGAAGTTATTGTGATGTAATGATGTTGTTCATGAGGCAAGACTTGCCCTTTGGATAGCGAAGAAGAAGAAACTCAAGAAAAGGAAAAGGTTAGAAGATGGGGCCTCCTAGTGATCGACTGATCGTGTAGGTTATGCACCCAGGAAGATAAATTCTAGAACTATTTATGTTCCTCTGTCTTATCAGTACCATGTGGAGAGAGTTGATGGATAAAACTGGCACTATAAACCTCCTGCACCTCAGGCCAAAGAACTGAAGCATACAGTATATGCAACCTGGCATATAAGAATGGACTTCGATGTGGAGAATCATACAGTAAATCAAGTAGTGTGGAACACTGCTGCTACTATAGCATTTAGAGTTAGTTAACACCAAAAAATTAGTAAAGCCGGTGATCGGTGATGTACTTCCGGTCTTCAACTTTGGCCTTAATTCCTGTTTCTTCGCTTGGTTTTTATGTAACTGACTCTTGGCTACTTGGGAACATTATGAAATATTTGTTGTTGATCTTCGAATGACGAAAATTATGTATCACTGAGGCTATTACAAGAATCAGATTGTCATTGTGAGTGGGAAGCCAGCAGGCTCCAGCTAGTAGCTATGCTTTACACAAATCAATTTTTTGGTAATTTATCAAATTCCGTAATTAGACTAGGCCAAAAGACTAATCTAAGTAAACATCTCTACATTCTCTTCGACCTTTTGGTGCTTGTTCCAAATTAAACTTCTTTGGATATTTGCTCACAGCAAGAAGAAACAAAAGGGAAAAAGGCTATAGCTAATAGCTATATACATATGCACCAAAAAGGCAAAAGCATCCATGATATAAAAATGTCTTCAAGAAAGCTTACTGTGATATCAGCAAAAAAGAGTGGTATACAGCAGCAACAAACATCTATCAATGAGTGTCTAAGTTTACATATTCTAAGACATTGAGCTGGTTGATGGGAGAGAGTCTAAAAGACCACAGGAACTCAGTTGCCAAAATTGTAAACAAACTTCAATGCCGTACTTCAAAAGAAATACTAGCATCAACATAACTATCTAAGAAGCCTCCACCTTACATATTGCTTTCTGAGAGCAACAAAATTATTGTAGGACAACTACCCCATAGAAATTTTTCCTTTAGAGTAAAACTACCTTTAAGCTAAAAAATAACTTAACTTGGCCCCGTTTTCTCAACACTTTGCCATCCAATGGCAAAAGGGTGATGATTACTACCTTAATGGCAATTTGGAGCTTAATGATGATCAACTGAGGGTCAACTTAGATTATGTTCAAATTTACACATAGTGTTTACGATATCATCTTAAAGGTAATTGTTGAGACAACTTTTGTAACGTAGCACTTAGATGTAAGGTATTTTTTTAAGAGTCCCGAGGTAATAAAATAACTTGAATTGCTAATTTCGCACGTTGAATCTGCAAACTGAAATCCTTGCAGATTTTCTCAAGGGATAAAATTGCTTAACACACTTTAATCCAAAAAAAATATGCCTCAAAAGTCGAAGAAGCTTATGTTGTCTTTGAGGGTGAAGGAAATATCAATTAGCGGAATTGGGTGACAAGTAAAGTGAGAGTAATTAAAACAATATGGTCATTTTTAGCATAGAATTTCCAAAGAACCTGTGAAAGGATGTGAAAAAGGTAGAAGCTATCGATCATAAAATAAATAATAGAAAAAAAAGGAAGTGAAAACGTATGTGTTGTAGAACTAGTTATCTCCATATTTGTTTATTACTTGTCACTATAATCTTACATTTTCACTTCATCTATTCCAGATACCAGTTCTTCAAAAGGCCTCTCTACTTGTGATGACTTTACTTCCGTTGAAAAAGGTTGCATCAGAATTTAGAAGGCCAATTGCATGAACTAGTCAGAATTTGTTCATACACTGCTTATGTTAACATAATAGCAAATAGTGCATGTAGCTTGACTTCAGCTCATGGGATTTGTTTGTGTTAAAATTACAAGCATGGATGGTAATTGGTATGGTTTTGTTTGAGATTTAGAAGATACTAAGAGGCTAAGGGCCATGAAGATGGGAGACGCACCACCTTCATGCAAACCCAGACCATAAATAGATTAAGTTAGTGAAGTCTACACAGGAGAAATCATCAAACCACATGTTATGTCAGTACATCTACACACCAGATGATCTAACCTTAGCAACAACATTCACAACTTTTGGAAGACTAACTGGCAACAGCAATCCCCTACGAGCAAGTTCAGCCAAAGCTAGGCAGCCTCCGTGCCATGAGCCATCTCCCTGGAAATTAGCAAGACAAGCCAGATGAATTTAGCATTAGAGTATCTATATAGACAATCATGAATGAAAAATTAAAAAATAATAGTTAAAACACCAGAAACTCGAAAGGAAAGGAAACAGACACACACAAAAAGAGGCCTAAGGGGGTCAGCAACATCTATGTTAAATTAGACAGTATCGAACTCTTAGTAGAGGCTTGGGTCTTGTACACACTCAGCTGATTTTAAGAAAATCTTACGTGGATTAGAAATCATGAGAGTCCAAAAACACAAAATAGTATGCTGTTTTTCATTAACAAGAAACAAAGACAGGGGGTGTCACCCATGTGACAAATGAGGGCAAAGGACAAAAGGAGTGCATAGCACAGATGCTTTCAACTGACATGTAGCACAATATGAAAAGTCCACCTAAAAATAGAAAACATTTGGTAAATCAGCATGCAAAAGAGAATCACAGTTGCCATGACAGCATACCTCACGTGGTGAAAATAACTCAAGAACAGATGTAAGAATTTCATCTGAGAGGGAAAATGTGAGACGTGAGGTAACGCGGCCAATTCCTTTAGCAGCAGACCAACGGACAACAGTGTCCTGCACAAGTATGACATATATCACAAAGTTATAGAAGACCAGAAGTAGGCTAAGTTTCAAGTGGATATATTAGGTGATGACTCAACAACCACAAGATTTTGGATTTGGGCCAGACACCTTCTCAGTTCAAGACTATATAATAAAGCACTTAAATACAGAAAGGAGGATACTGAATCTTCAGTAAGAGAATAAGAAGAAAGACTATATAATTAGCAAGCAACATTAATTTTAATAAATTCAACAAACACCTCCCATTACAAGGTAATGACTAATGACATTATTTTTGGTTGGAAAAATTGTTAGAAATAACCTTTTAAATAGCATTTTTTGTGAGAAACAACCTTGTAAAAAAAATAGGCACCCAACCACCTTTTATCATATTTTCTTTGTGAGATGAAACCACTTGTCAGATTCCGGCATTGACTTTATTTCTCCGGTGTTGACTGGCTCGCTTTTAGCACATGACCTACTAAACCTCCCCATTCCCTTCATGTTCCCCCATTTTCTTCTCTCTCCTCTTACTTTGCAGCTCTTCGCATCTTCATCCATCTTCATCTCCAATAATCTGCTCAAAAGAAACCTTAAACAACCCCGCCTAAAGATCACCACCATCTCCACCTCTACCTGCCTAAAAAGATGGCAGTGCCACCACCAAAAACTACACGAATATGCTCTCAATACGCCAACAACGACCACAACCCACAACTTGCATCAACTCCCCGCCGCGTGCCACCGTCGCTTCATCCGCTGCTCTCACACTCGGTTTCGTGCTCTTTGGGGAGAGATTAACAGCCCTAAAGAGATATCCTTCATCTTCATCACCTTCGATTTCTCAGTCTTCTACGATTTTTCGGAAGAGTATGAGTTCGAATGATCTACAAATTCTTTAAAAGATTCATAATTGAGGGGAAAAAAAAAGAGATTTAGAAATTATCTTTACTTGATTTTGTCGCAATTGAAGTGGAATTAATTCGAAATGAAGAAGCTGATTAATTGGAGGGAGAAATCTTGAACAAATTATTGGTATGAACCCGAAATTGCAATGCAAGTGAGGAGAGCGAAGGCAAGAGGAAGAAGAAAGGGGAACAGGGGTGGAAAAATGAAAATAATAATAATAAAGTTTAATGATATCACGTGAAGGGAACATGAGGGTCAACGCCGGGATTCATCAGTCAATACCGGGATCCGAGCAAAGGTTTTGTCTCGCAAAAAAAATTGATAAAAGGTGGTTTGCTGCCAGTTTTTTCAACAAGGTTGTTTCTCACAAGAAGTGCTATCTAAAAGGTGTTTTTTGACAAATTTTCCTTTTTAGTTTGCAAGATTTAAGTTTGCAATTATTCTTAAGCTTGACATGCCACCTCCAATTTAAAATTATAGGTCTCAGCATTTCTCTTAATTTTCTGAATGTATCAAGTCATCCGCGGATGTAGTTAAAGTATCTGCTACCTGTAAGTGGTATTACAATACTGGAGCATGGTTGTTATGTATCAATATGCTTGCTCTCCAATGTTGTACTGGATTTTCAGCAAGTTTTATAGCCAACACATTACTGTAGTAGGTCCTTGCAGATGACTAAGTTCTTGTAAGAGATTTCGGAGCCATAGTGCTTCAAAAACTGCAGATGAAGCTGTATTACACACTGCTTCATAACTTGATAATGCCACCACATGTTTTTTCGAACTCTGAGTAAAAATTGTTGAGCCTAGATAAAATGAATACCCTGTTGAACCAGTGTTTCCTAATTCCCCGTACAAAAATGGATATAACTATATAAGACCACAATATGCTACCTAATTTTGTTGCTTCAGCCCAAAACTATACCATCTGCATATACCTAATTTTGTTGCTTTTTCGGATCGCAATTCAAAGAGGTTTAGCAAATTAGGTAACACTATGTTGACCTTTCCCTCTCATCTTGATCACCGGCCAAATCACTATAAGAGTTATCAAACGCTTAGCTCTGTCTTTGTAATTATAAAGCATTCCAAACTCTAAGGTACCTTTAATACACCTTATAAGTCTCTTTGTGATGCTCCAAGGTCTACATATAGTACTATGTATATCCGTTCAGCCCAAAAACACTGGCAGAGAAAGTAAACATTTATGTACAGCCTTTAAGACCAGTAACAAAGCAAGACCATGCATATATTGAGGTATACAATATATTTTCAGTTTTGAGGCACTAGAGTGGGATGGAGATTAGAGTTAAAAAAAAGAATCTCACCCTTTAAACATACCGTATCTTTTAAGCCAGTCAGTAGCACTTCAATAATGTCTTCTACAAGTTCTGGAACATCCATGTCTTCGTCTTCTTCACTGCTCATGCTTTGATTTAAGCTGGATGATTTCATATCAACACCCTGACAGCAGTGATCTGTTCTTTTAGCATCTTCTGTTAAAAGATCCTGTCCCAGAGATGCGACTCTACCCTGCAGAGATGCAAATATATACGTGAATTCCTTGAAAACCATGCGGACTATCATGAAAAGGCAAGTATAAAATGTACACTTTGAAGCAGGCAGAAATGTAGTTTGTCTCATATGTAAACTGTAAAGTGCTTAACCCAAAAGCCAAAAGGTCAGAGACCCTTAGTCCTTATTAAATATTTGCTTTATCTCTTATTGCTAATGGGATAAAATTAAAGTAAAACAACTGCTTGCTGAAGTTAGTAAGATCAGAAAAAGTATTAAACCAATGCCAAGAAGCTCATAAAACGCCTAAGAGAATTCCATTGATCTTCGTCAGGAAGGCAGGAGATGGGAAGGTTCACTACCAACTAGTTCTGAGTCTAGCTAAGATTTTCTAGTTGGTTTCTTCACCAATCAGCTCCAGTCTAAATATTCTCCTGACGATAGAAGTGCAGAACTTTTATTTTCAATTTTCCATGCAATCATGAATCGTTGTAGATAAACTTCTAAGCCACTTAGTTAACTGCAAATGCTCCGTTCTATAATAGCAGCTAAGTAGTAATTGAAGAACAAGGTGGAGAGCTTTTTCTTGAAACTCTTATTGTAGGCACTTGCAAACTACTTTAACAAAAGCTCGTTCATTCCTTCAAACTACATTTGGTATTCAAAGGATCAAAAACAGTGAAAGCCTAAATTCACAGCACAATTTTGGATAAACTCAATACCACTGACATACTGCAGCCAGCAGGTTCAGAAAACCAATAAAACCTCTTCTCCAAATCCATGTTATGAATTTTGCAGTTGCAGCAACCGGAAGTAGCTCATTGCTGCACTATGGCATAAAATCTTGGAGGTGACAGGTTCCTCGGGTTATAGTTGATCTTATATAGCTTTTTGTTGAAACAACTCAATAAGGCCTCGGAAAGTTTATGAGCTTCGATAGAGTTTGGCCATCTACGGTTTTTGTAACTGGAAAGAAACAAGAAGATTTCTCCCCTCAAGGCAATGCTGTCTACTTCTCGAAGGTGTCATTCATGCCTCCGGACCTTTTTTTGAGGTTTCTCTAACTATGGAGAATTCTGTTTCCTGTTCTTTTATATTTGATAAGAATTTTTCTTTGGGGGTGGGAGGAGGGGGGAAACACTGCATGTCTCATAAAATATTTTATGCTAGACGTCAAATTTGCTAGATAATTAATTCGCAGAACAAGGGTAACATTTAATTTTCATGATGTACCTCCGAGTAGAAGAAAGGAACTTTCATGTGAGATTAGACGCAGAGGCACAAACAAGATATGAACAAATTTACGATATGATAATTGAAGACAATGACAAACAATATACATGGAAAACACCCCTCACTCACAAGTAGGGGAAAAAACCACCAATGAAACTAATTATCTACGAATATTAGAAAAATCGCCCCAACACCCTTATGATGGAAAATCCTAGCCTCTCAAGAACACTAACAAGTAACAAGTCTCTTAAGAGTGTCTGTAATGTCTCACCTTTGTTGTGCATTTTAACTATGATCCTAAGCGCTGTTTATATAGAGGTTAGAATCTTAGCTCTAGGAAACAACTCTAGCATCTAACAGGATCTGGAAGAATACAATGATCAGAAAATTGATCATGTTATCTCTAAATTGATAACAAATATAGTAGGACGTAATATACTAGAATCCTAACACAAGTACGATAAGAATTCTTTGTACCAAAGAAATAATCCACAAAATTTCCAGAACAATATTGGAAAAACTGGCGGAGTGGACGCCGAAATTGCTCTGTCCAACTTCGCAAGCCTCAAGCGAACGCTCCACCTTCAAAGGAGTGGATGCTTCAGCAAAAATTTTGACACGGGTGTGTTTGCCCAATTTTGCTGACGTCTTCTTGCTTTGCCTACGAGCTTCACCGTGACCAAACCCGAAACCCACCATGTGTTTCCGGGTCCCATCCCATATTTAACTTGTTGGGCTTGCATATTCAACATTTACTTTTATGCAACAGAAATCATACATGATCAAACATGTCCACATAATATTCCAGAAACACACAAGCAAAGGAAGCGTAAAAGAGCTGTGAGTTTCAACTTTCAACGGTCCTGACCTTATAGTGCCAAGATGGAGAACGATAAGAAAGGCAAACAAGACCTATTCTCTGAGTGAGCTTTACAAGATACTTGCGAAGCAAAGGGCTTCGACCTGCAACACTGGACTTCATCAAGGCAGATACATCATTCCAGACAATTGGGACCACGTTCAGTAGGACTTTTCTGCTACCAGCCTGCACCAAACATTATCTGTATATTATGGTGCGGCAAAATCAATAACTTTTGAGTACCAAAGAAAGAGAGACAAAGATACACAGCATGGAGTGATGCAGGTCCTACCAGAAATAGTAGACACCTTTCCATCAAAATCAAGTACATATTTTCCTAAGAATTCTTTTAAGCTAAACAACTTTTGATCCCCTCCCTACCCTCCTCCCCCAACTACCAACCAACAAAGAAAAAACTACTAGCTCAGCCTCACTGACCATAAGCTCATAATCAACCTATGGATTGCTACTCAGATTAGAGAGACCTGTATAATAAGCAAGAGTCAAGAAAATCACCTTGAAAATGGCCGCCAAAGATTCCACAGCACCAAGCAATCGGAAATGATCCAGGACATTATCCGATGATGAAGGCAATACTTCATGAGTCCATTCAGTGAAGCTGAAAAACGTATCAAGCATTTATAAGCCGGAAGCATTCACTGGTAAAAAATTTCCCTAAAAAATAATCACACGAGAAGCAAGTCAACAGAATTAGGTAATATGCATCCAAGAGGATACCAGAATAGGGCAATAGGCAGCAAACAAAATTCATCCAAGGCTCTTGCACCATACTGAGTTGCTATCAGGATACTTTAGCACAAAAATAACAAAATATTGTTTTCTCCCTAAAGCAAATAATTTGAACCATAGATCCTAACAAACAGATAACAAATCAGCTTTTATTGCCCAAAGTAACTAGAAATACAACTCATCATATACTCTCTTATGATGGTCCACCAATTGCAATGTTCCAAGTAGTCTCCATACCAGTAATTATATAGCACCTAAAATTGTACTCCCTTTGTCCTTTCTTTTTTCAAATTGTTCTACTTTATGGATGTCCCTGAATGTCAAGTTTCCAGTACTACAAAAAGCAACTAAATGCCATTCAGGTCATAAGTGAGGTAAATCACTTAAATGATGTTTTCTTATTCTTTTTAACTCCCCGAAAACAATCAGATAATAGTTGGTACTTGGTATGGAGAGTATCAAATAGGTTCAAGTATTGATTCTAAACCACTCGCGAGCTTAAAAGCAAGATATAAGTTCATTCGTGCATGTAATTTAGTAAAGAAAAATAAGCTGCCTAAAGAATTATCTTTAATATTACCTATAACTTTTCATTTGATGCCCTGAAGCTCGGGGTCTAACTCTCTTTCGTGTGGATTGTGAAGGACAGAAAAACAAACGATCATGACAAGGCTTGCTTATCGTACACGGCAGGCTCAAAGACACCTGGTTCAGAACTAGCACTTAAGTCCAACAAATATTTTATAGTAATTCCTCAATATCTAGTCTGTTTCAATGACATATTCTAGCCAATTGATGCGACCTATGGATGGATGACGGACCCTTTCAGATCTAGAAGTTTAAAGCTGCTGCAGTCCAGCCATTCACATAAGCACCAAAATCCTATCCCATAAACGTTCTACTAACTCCTTTTACAACAAATAAAATGAACTCGTACCAAGCACTAATGTAAAGAACATTTTTGTGTGCATCAAACTCATTGATGGTCAAAGCTTCTTCTCCCGCTATGACTACTGAAACCACACATTTCAAATGGAATTCTTCCTATAGAGAAATGAGCAATCCAATCATCTTCCCTAACTCCAAGTCCGTAACAAAGAGATTACTCCATTTCACTGTCAAGTATTGAGACAAATACATAACTTAGACATAGATCTTTAGACTCACTTATCTAATCGAGGAAGTGAGAACTCATTGATTACATATTAATGGATAATGATAGAGTTAGCTCTCCCTAATAATCAGAATGTAGATCAAGTTACAGCAAAGATAACCATAGAAAAGATCTTAGTCGATCTTACTTCATTTCTTTTTGACACCCTTTCACGGGTTGCCATCTGAATATCTGATCCAACACTGTAGTAAGCAAACCACCAAAATCGATCAAAGAAGTCCTTACATGAAAATGCACAAGAGTCTCCACACCCTCTAAATTTTCTTGACAGGAAAGTTGTTCGCCAAACAGTAAGGAAAAGGCCTCTTCAATCATCCCTTTTTGTAAGAATAGATGCAATTACCATTTAATAATTTGGGATCTCAAGAATGAAAACATCCTCAATTCTACGTGAATTTTTATGTAAGCCTCTCATTTGCTTCTCTCAATGGAATTTCACTTTGGGGGTGCTCATTTCAACTTAGTTTTCTAAAATGAATCAACTATATTCCCAACTTCATGTGCTAAGCAGTAGACTTTCTTTATCTATGATCTTCCTTCTTTTATTTGATTACTTTTTTGTAACAGATTCAAAAGGAATGATGCAGTGTTGCAAGTTGCAACTACTTTTGAGTACAAATTTGTGTAGTATGCCTTGCTAGGAAAATACAAATATTTCTTGCAAGTTAGCAATAAGGAAGAAAATTATCCTTGAAAATGCATCTAGTCATCTAAATGAGCCAAACTAGAACAAAATATTAGCCTACTACATACAATAAAAATCTATTTGGAAAAGGAAAACAACCCTACTTCCATCATCAGGAAACACGCGACCCAATTTTATTGAAACTCCACATAATACGACATATCAACAGAAAATCTCAGCACCAACCACCTCTCCAAACCACAAGCCACCAGACAAAGGGTCCAATTATTTCATCGTCTATCTACAGGCTACAGCTCATATGCAGAGGCAAACAATCTATGTTCTAGTTTTTTGAAAATTATATCATCCTCATACCCCCCACCCCCCTTGGACAACACCTCCATCCTAGTATACAGTGCACCAATCGTTTTTTTTTCTCAGACACTTGAAAAATTAATTAAGTGTGGTCTTGAGGGGAAAAAACCTGGTAAAGGCCTTCAGCATATCAGGCCGTGTCAAAAGTCTTGAGAGTAGCAGGCCAGAAATGGTACGCATGGGACCTGCATTTGAAAGGTAGTCCTTGGAGAATTCCAATATCCTTAGGACCAGAGGTGGTGGCTCATCTCCATTAAAAGAGCCAGTTTGTGAGATACTTGAGTCAACAGAAGAAATGTCAAAAGGAACTAGAACAAGTATAGATAGCCACAACAGCACTACACATTTTGCTTCCATTTCTCCTGTGCTTTCTTGGCGCAAAGATGATGTCGTATTCGTACTGTGGCACTTCTCCATGAGAGATACAGCAAGTTCTAAGTCAGAAACCTGATGTGGGAAGAACTTGGTAACAGCCTTGTATCCACAAACAGTCACTAAAGTATAGATAATTATGCAAACAGGCTTGACCACTTCAAGAATTTCATCCGACACTGTTCCTAAATCAATTGTCTTGGAGCGGATGATGGACATCAAAGGAGAAACTATGCTTTCAAGGTAAGGCTCAACTAGCTGTCCTTCCTGCTGATACTTGTCCATCTGTACAATAAAATAAACAATCTTCAGAGATATGGAGAAGTAACACAGAATAACTGACCAAAAGATATGAAAGACAACCTTACAAAATTACATTATGACACCAGCAAAGACCACAAAACAACCATATTATACAACACAGGAAGAGAACTACTAACCAACTTAATTTAGCACAAAACAAGGTAGCGCGCGAACCATATCAACATGTCTAGGTGTGAATCTAAAGTTGGCACATTTCTTTATCAATCCCATAAAACAGTGATTTTTTGCAAACAACGCTAAGCTGGCACACAGATGCATAGAGCAGAGAGATATTCAAATTGTTCCTAATACAACGAGGCAGGCAATATGGAGAAAATGAAGTGATAGAAGAATCATCATGGAATGAAGCAACTGCCACAGCTGCCCTCAAGAAATTGCACAAATAACAATTAAAATCCAATGAAAGGTGATATGCATAATGAAGTTATGTCCACCCCTAAAATGAAGGGTGAACCATCAACCATCTGTGTGGCCTGTGGATTTTTAATTACAAGGAAAGAGCAGCATCTGGTAATGAAAGGGACTGAAGACCCTTAAGTCTAGTGGTATCCCTGCCAATCTCCCAGAGGAGACCAGGGATCAAGTCCTGGGGAAGCCCTTTGGGGTAAAAAAGGGAGGGGTTGTCTTTACTCTTTAGTTCTGGGCCTACGTTGAATCCCTAGGAGGAGGGTAGTCCCCGGTGATCCATAAACCTACCAAAAAAAAAGTGGTGATGAAATGGATTTTAGGGTGGAACATGCACTCAAGTGCACGTAGAGGATGGTGCACTCTCCTAAACGACTAGTTTTAACATTTTAAGAGTGCGTGATTTTGAGAAAAATGTTGTTATTTATTTCCTTAAATCTTGCAACTTGTTTCACCTTTTCAAATATGATTGTTAGCGAGATTCCTTTTGTTTAAAATTTGAATTTTAAAAGGTATGTTCTTTTAGTTTAGACTAGATGTTCGTTTACTATATGTTATTTTCATTATGACCTATGTTCTTTTGCAATTGGAGATTTACTTGTTCTTTAATTTTAAATTATGTGTTCTTTTACAAGAATGATATGTTCTTTAGGGTGCACAATAAGCACTGTGCACCCTAGTGCATAATCCACGCTTTGCTCCCACAGTTCCATTATCAATCAGAATTTGAACAAAGTCTCTACCTTTCAAATATGATAACTCAAGGGAAAATTACCTATAATTCTACCATCCTGGGTTTATTACTTAATCCATATGACTAGACATGCCAAAAGACCTTGCGACACAATAACCATTCCTCGTCTATAAATCAAGGGGGGGTGGATGCCAACTATTCTAGGCCAAATCCAAACAGAAAAGAAAAACAACGGCAATTCCCTTGTATGCATCTCCGCACTACCCTTGCCTATAGTGTGCCACCTCTGACTATTCAGCCCAACCAATCTCTACTAGGACCAACTACTCACAAGTCCACAACCAAAAAATGTCTCATGAGTAAATCTTCCTTAATATTGCACATCACGATTAAGTTCCATCCTGCTCGCCCCCAGATAGTACTTAGGAACCGTATAGCAATAACTCTCCCATCCAAAATACTCATATTATCCATCCTGACATGTCCCCAATCTACTTCCTGTTTTCCTCAACACAATACACTAACTACTCTAGTCTTATCCACAAGTCAAGAGTTTTCATACAAATCAGACATTGGAAAAAAAAAATCTAGTTCTAATGAACACAACTGTGAATCGAACGAATCAGCTGTAACGACGAAGCGATAGGATTAGGCAAGTAGGCAACTGAATTAACTAAATCCATATACTCACTTCTTAATATCCAGGTCAAATTATCATCCACACACCAAAAATATACACTACATTCATCAAAAAGTAGCCGCAAGCCGCGCATTCTACATAAACACTTCCTATAGAAATCGATATATACTCAAAACCCTAAATTAGATTCTAACAACAAATTTATCGAAATCAAGAGCTCAAACAAAAAGTCACGATTAAAAAGCAAAGTTTATAGAGAAAAACAGAGAGATGAGAGAGAGAACAATACAATATGGCGGATCTTGTAAGCGGAGGAAAGATTGGAGACGCGACCGAGCGAAACGATGTCGTCGAGAATGGATTTGACGACATTCCATTCTTGAAGGAAGTACTTCTGTAAAACCCTCTCTTTGCAATCGTGTTCGTCATCTTCTTCCACTGGTTCGTCTTCTTCGTTGGCATTCGTTTTCACCACCATTTTCGTAATTTCTTCTGGTTTTTGGTTTGATGTTGCTGCATCTTCCATGGCTACCATTTCTCTCTCCTCTTTTTCGATTCCCGCCACCAGGAACAGTCGGAGAGTGCAAGTGTCGAGTCGTGAAATTAACCTCGCTTTTGATTGGGAGAAACTCCAAGTTTATCACCTTGGTAAATATACTTTTAACTTTTAACTTTTAACTTTTAACTTTGTAATTTAAATGATAGCTGAATTTTGAAATTAATATCTTGAGTTTTTTTTATAATTTGAGAGATGTTCTTTTCAGTTTGATTTTGAAACAAAACTTGCGTTTCAAATAGAAAATCATGTGTTTTGGAACAAGTGCACGGTGCACATGGTGGTCTCAAATCACTATCTTTTTTTTTTTGGAAAGAAATTTCATCACAAACTCTAGGCTACTAGCACAATTGAATTGGAGGGGATTTATACCCACAAGCAAACATTTTTATACAAACTCCCAAATTAAGGAGTGATGAGAGTCGAACACTCCGGTTGGGAGGTGGGAAGACCAACCATTGGGCTCCCACGAGGACCTCCTCAAATCACTATCTATGCTTTGCTATAAGCTTATATATATATATGGAAAATTTGTCAAAAACCACCTTTTAAAATCACTCTTTTGTGAGAAACCACCTTTTAAAAAAAATTGGTTAATTAGCCACCTTTTTTGTTCTTTTTTTTGTTGGAAGCCACCTCTTGCCGGAATCCGGCGTTGACTTCAATTTTCCGGCGTTGACCATCGATTTTCGCCATTTTTGCCCCTTTATCCTTCTCCCTCCCCCCCTCCTCGCATCTCCGGCAACCCCCCTCCCTCCTCGCATCCCCCAAGAACCCCCCCCCTCCTCGCATCCGCCTAAGCAAACCCCGTCCCCTCTCGCAACCCGCCAAGCAAACCCCCCACGACCATCCCCACCCTCCCGACCCTAAGCCCCTCTCCCCCCTCGCATCCGCCCATCCAGTGGAAGAAATGGCGAGAAAATGGCGAAAAAATGATGGTCAACGCCGGAAAAGCGAGGTCAACGCCGGATTCCGGCAAGTGGTGGCTTCCAACAAACAAAAGAACCAAAAAGGTGGCTAATTAACCAATTTTTTTTAAAAGGTGGTTTCTCACAAAAAAGTGATTATAAAAGGTGGTTTCTGACAAATTTTCCTATATATATATATAGACATATCCCCTTCCCAAAAAAAAATTTAATATACATATACATATTTGTTTAGTTAATATACATATACATAAAGCCTAATCCGAGGGTGATTCCACCACATCGAAAAATAAACTGATTTCTATTGCAATTCGATCAAATATCGGTGGAGTTAAGCATACGTTTGGAACCCAAACTATTGGGTTTTTTTTACCGTTTGGGGCCTAAAACTTTTATATTCACCGTTTACGACCCAAAAGCACATTCAGATGGTAAATTTTAACCCTAGTTAAGCAATGGGTCCCTTATATATTATATTAACTCTTTTTACTCTACAATCTTCTATGTGGTTCTTCTCCCAAAACAAAAAACGTTAATTCAATGGCTCCATTGAAGCTCAATATATTTGCATACACAGACAAAAAAAAAACCTGTCTCCTTTGAAGCATCTTGATCGACATCACAAAGGCTGGAATTGTTATTGGTTTGTATTAGAGCTGATCAACTCCAGCCCGGCCCGGCTCGGTTTTTGGGCTGGTTTGGTCAGCTTTTTTTGGCCCGCGGCCCCGCCCGTTTTTTTTTGGGCGGGCTTTAGACAAGCCAAAAAAGACGTCTGAGTCTAAATTTTTGGCTCAGCCCGTTTTGGCCCGAAAAAGCCTGCTCGGTCCGGCCCGAAATAACGGGATTTGGGCACATTTTTTTTGCCCGGATTTGGGCCCGGTCCGGTCGCCAGGCAATTTTTTTTTGCTCGGCCCGGCCCGAACCCGGCCTGGTCCATGATCACCTATAGTTTGTATGGAATTGATTTTCCCCATTGACTAAATCACTACTAACAAAGCCAATTGCAGTGCTGACAATCTCATTGGTTATCACCCTCCTCTTCATCTTCATACTGACCCCCCAAACCCATACCCAAACCGAGTAAAATGGCAGCGGGTTAGAGCAGGAGCTTCATATTGTGGCTCCATGGGTTGGATGATTTAGGATCCGCCAATCAACCCATCAAGAATTTCTTCGATTCTTTTCAGTTTAACTCCTCTAAATGGTCCTTCCCTTCTGCCCCTTCAAACCCAGTTACCTGCAATTGTAAGTTTTTTAAAAATTTTGTGTGTGTTTATCAGAAGAATTATTAGCAGCTAATTTTTTTTAGTTTTAATTTGTTTATAATTTGTATGTGGGTTTTGGATATTGCTGATTAATTGTTGATTCTTTGTACAATTTTGTTTTCTAAGTGCATGATTTTTTAGATTTGGTGTTTGATTATAAATTACAGTGCACAACTTTTATTTATTTATTTTCAATTGATCAAGTTTCTGCATTTGTTGCAAAGTTGGTATTTCTTTTCAAGGTTGATGAACTTTGGTAACTAATTGTTGATTTACCCTGATATAAATTGTGTTATGGGTATCTCTCATCTTTATCTATTCTAAAATGCAAGAAAACAGGGAGATTGATTAGCAAGGAAAATTCTTTGTGGGTTGATTTATGTTGCTTGGAGATGAGTTGACTTGAAATTTGAGAAGAAGAGGAAATTTAATTTAAGGAGTTGCAGTAGTGAGCTAGCAGAGAAAGAAAGATGGGAGAAGGTTGTGTGAAAAAATGAGAATAATTAAAATTGGGTGATAAAAAAATACAAAAAAAAATCTCTACCTCAGGTGAGTTAAAGTGAGGTTAGTTAGCCGGATTCCTAACCTTAGGTCCTTATATGTGAAAAAAAAAATTGTAGGTCCTAAAGGGTGAAAAACATGAAAGTTGAGGTTCTAGTTGTATGCTTAACTCAATATCGATGGGAATCCAGCGAGTCAAAGACAATTATGGCTAAAATAAGCAGTTAATAATTTAAAATTCCTACTAAATACTAGCACAAGTGTACAAATAAAACAAATTAATCTCAAGTATCTTAAGTTTGTAGATTGTACTCCTTCCTTGGAACAAGTCTTTCATTAACAGCTGTGTTGGTGTTCCCCCTTGCTTCTGATTTCTGCAGCATATTTCTTGGGAGGATTCTAACATCACATGGACACCCTACTTGAGTATTCGATATTTCAAAGGCATTATGTAATTTTATTAAGTTGCTTCTTAGTGTAAATGATAAAACATGCATATATAATCAGTACTTATCTTTATTTCTCCTTTATTTCTCCTTTATTTAGTAAACGATATACAAAATTAGTACGTAGATAATCAATCTCAAAACTACTTTTAATTCATGCTATAGTCTGTAATCTATATACATAAATGCTCTTTTGAAATAGGAGAGTTTGGAAAATGAAATAGAACAAGAAAATGATTAGCTGATCTCTAATTTTATTTTAATCATTGATAAAAAAAAATTATATTTATAGTTGTTACACAGTGATTGAGAGCTGTTGCCAATGGATTTTCGGGCGCTTCAGCCTTCATATAGTTCAGTCAATTATTATACCTTGCATACGTCATTCAAGCTAAGCTAGACCTCAGAGTCACTACACACTACATAGAAGTGAGAAGTGAGAAGTGAGAAGTGAGAAGTAAATACTTTTTCTGTTTTTTTTTTTTACTTGTAACATTTTGAATTTTCCACTTTTGACAAATAGTGACTAATATATAATACAAACTTTAGCAATATGAAATGTTGGATTCATCTCAATATATATTTACAAGATTTCAACTTTTTATAATTTTCACAAATAGATTATTAGAGACCGTAATTGTCAAAGTTGTGTATTGGTAAAGGGTCAAATCAAAACGTTGCAATTAAAAGAAAATGGAGGAAGTATTAAATTTAATATGATTTCAATTAAATTAAATAGCTAATAGTAAGAAGTCCCACATATGGTAGATGTATCTTTCTCCACAAATGTGTAATTTCAGCTGGTCTCTTGAAGGCAGTTGGATATCATATATTTGGATTCATTGACTAGCTAGGCACTAGCTATACGTTTTTACTTAACTTATAAGTATTTTTGTTCAAGTTTTTAGCTTTTAAGTTTTTTTATTTTTCATTAAAAATCAAAGGTAAATAATAGCAAATATAAATATATTCTCTATATATTAATTAGTTAAGTCTTATGTTTTGTAACATTTGCTATTTTTTCGTTTACCATTAGATCGTTTGATACAAGAATTTACTTCTTACTAATGTAATTACACATTTTTGTAACAATATTTATTGCGTAACCACATGTCCGGCCACATTAGCAAAACGCTAACCGCTAACAATATATATCAACCAAAGTTTATTAGTAATGAAGCACCATTTAATATTTTTTGCAATTTGCATAAGATATCCATATATAACCATTATTACAAAGTACAAAACTTTGCTAATATTATTACTCATAATTACAACTTTCAGTATACAGTAACTTTCATCATGTAAACTTTGTAGTATAGACAACAAACAAAGCATGCTTTGTAGATCCAAAGAATTAATTAAAACACAACTAAATAATAAATAATATAATTTCATAACAGTATATAGTATATTATAAGACTAATTAGTAGCAATTTTAAACACTTATCCATGCAAACACCTTCACCATAAAAACCTCCATTATCTTAAGGTCTAAGATGACTTTTTGCACGAGTGAATCTATGCCTCATAATAAAGCGATTTACCAAAGCCAAAGCATTACTTGTAACTTGGGTAACACCATCCACCTTTGACCTAACCCTACTCCTTACAATCTTGCCATGCACGTTACCTTCGAACGCGGTGGCACAATTGATTTGATCTGTAAGTGCAGTACTAGTCCAAGTTTCAACGTTACTAGTATACCATGCAAAATTATCAAAAGTTACTTGATCACTACATCTTTGAAGTTCTCTTAATGATAGTCTAAGTTGAAAGACACTATCATTTATTTGGTCTATGCAATCTCCTATTGCTTGAGCTTCTTCATAATGCGCTCTTCTGAGCCTACGAGCCATCTTGGTTAAGTAGGCTCGTGTAAACCTAGCCTCGGTTATGCTCACCCGTAGCGCGATCTGAGCTAGGTGTTTATGGCTAAGGTTGGTTGAGTTCACGTACTTTGAAAGAGATTTTTCGCACACTTCAGGGTAGAGGGTGGTTCTACATGAGATAATGACGAAAGCTCTAGCCCTAGAGCATCGCCGGCAGCTCGCGACGCTGCCGGCGAGGAGGAGGAGGGAGAGTGAGAGTAATAGGAAAGGGATGGTGTATTTTGCCATTTTTGGTTGATGTTTATGATTTTGGCTAGGGAGTTTTCAGAGATTGAATAATTTTTTTGAGGTGTTAGAAGGGTAATAGCAAAGAAGGTGTATATATAGAACTATAGAAGAAAGGTATATATAGTGTCTTAATTATGTGCCAGCCTTATTTTAGGGTCAAATGTTACCCATGTGCATAAATTAAGTGCTACTTGAGCTTAGCTTAAGGTCAAAGCTTAAGAGCGAGATGAATCTTAGGAAGATTGGTAATAGATCGATCTCTTTAATCGTAAATTTCTATTTAATAATTTAGTATTAGATTTCAAGATATACGCATCTATGGAACTGTGGGAGATGCCTTGGACTTAAGAAAATAATAAACAAAAAGAATAATATAAGAAATTTGCCAAAAAAAACCTTTTACGAGTTCATTTTTGCGAAAAAAAACCTTATAAAACATTTTTTGCGAAAACAAACCAAAATCAAAATTATTTTGCGAAAACAAACCAAAATCAAAATTATTTTTCAAAGCATTTAAAACCTACCACCACTACCAAGAATTCCCAACCCTCCCTCCACCCCCTCAAGCGGCACCCCCCACCCCCCATTCGCCCCTACCCTCTCTCCTCTCCATTCTTCCCTCCCTCACCCCTCCCCCCCTCTCCCTCTCCCTTCGTCCATCCCTACCCTAACCACTGCGCCCACCCGGAATTCCCCCTCCCTCCACCCCCTCGGGCGGCAGCCCTCCCCCATCTCCTCTCCCTTCGTCCATCCCCCCATCGCTGCGCCACCCGGAATCCTCCTCCGCAACCCCTCCCCCTGACCCCCAACTTCATTTTCGTTATCCACTGCTATTTCCACTACTACATAAACGAGCATATGCAACGGTCTAATGTAACGACGTGAGCTATTGCAACAGTTTTTTGTAACGGTATGAGCTATTGCAACGGTTGTTTGCAACGGTGTGCTCTAATGCAATAGGTATTGCAACGATTAGTAGGAACCGTTGCATTATACCTTGAAATGCAACACCTTTAATTTACTAGATATTGCAACGATGGTTTGTCAACCGAACCCCAAGGCCCAAACCCATTTTAATCCCCCTTCTTTCTCGAGGCTTCCTCTCATATTCCCAAACAAACCCAAAACCCCTTCTTTCTCTCTCCTAGTGGAGACCAAAAATCAACCGCATGAAACCCTCACCTCCCCACATCTCTCTTTCTTCCCCTGAGCTCACCGGAGTTCGACGAGCACCGGACCCAGCTTCCCTCTTTCCTTCGTTCTCCTCTGTGTGATCTCTCTACTCGGTTTCATGGTGCTGTTTCACCGCTGGAATGCGGGCTCGCGTCGCCAACCACCGTCGCATCGCACCACCTAGCTGCTGCCTCCACGCCTGCCGTCGTCGGCACCCTTGCCGGAGCTCTGCTCCCCTGTTCGTTGCTGCTCACATAGAGCAGAGGTATAACCTTCTCCTCCCCCTCTAAAATTCTGATTTCATATTTAGAACTTAAGCTCAAATTATTACCCATTTGAAGACAGTTTGAATCTGGGTATATAGACTGATTTGCATAGTCCAGCCATCCTAGTTAAATTTGTTAATTAATTTTAGTTATGGGCCTAAATCAGATTTCACTAAGTTTACTTGTGAGATTATTTGCAATAGTAGTTGAGATAAATTTTAGAATAATTATTGTTATGGGTGGTTGCTATTTAGTGTTAGGATTGCTCATAAGATTAGTTTGAGCATCATTGTTATTTATTGCTATTGTTGGAGTAGTTAGAGCTAGCTTATGGGATTCATGTTGATTAGTAGATGTTCAAAGAATAGCAATGAAGTGAGATTAGTGAATGGGATTATATTAGGAGTAAGTTAGACTAGTTTTCGAGTATAAAGATCCGTGAGTGGGTTTTGATTCTTATTGTTGTTTACATTGTGGTTTTGGATGTTGGCTTATGGAGCTCAAAGGAAATAAGAAAGCTTATAAGAAGTTTATCCTCGGAATTAGATTTGCGTTTAAGGTAAACGTTCGTATACGTTATGTGCAATGATATGTTCGAATATGTGGATATGACTTTGTGATGATAATGATGTGATATGATCATGTGTTATATATAATATGACATCCTATGTGACTTATGTAATGTCTATTAAGCCAAAACAATGCTAATTTTTTTTGCTATTTTGTCTAACTTGAAAATTTTCTCAACACTAGTTCGTCCAAAGCTTTCTCGGATTTTATAACCATTTTTCTTTCATAAATTGTTTATCATTAGTGATTTCGCATGGAATGTATGCTAGGAATTTTAAGGCGCTGGAATATGTGCTTGTAATGGCTTAGCTTGATGTAGCGAGCGAAGAGAATGTATCTAGCAATTTGAGCTTCGAGTTTGATTTCTCGTTTTTTGTTATGCTTCGAGTGAATTTACAAGTACCTTGCATTATGCAACCCATTGTCAAATCGGGGTTTGATGGAAGCCATTTGTAGATTGATATATATTCAATTTTTGTTTAGTACTTGTAATTTAGGGTCAATGATATATTAGTATTAGTTATGGGGGTTGGATTCAATGATTTAAACAGGTTTGTAAGTATAATGTAATATGCTTTTCGTAGGTACATTTTGATTTATCCTCAGGGTTGTGATGTCTCTAACCATCTCCTCAGGGTTTGGATTCAGTATATTGCATCTTAGCTAGGTAAGACAGGCTAACTAAATCTTTCTTATGTGAAAGACGTAATTTAACTAGCTGATAATTTGTTTAAGTTGGCTTACATAAGATTTGAGTGTTCTTCACTTCTCTGGTTTAATGTAATTGTTATCTTCTGTTATCAATTTGACTTAATGATAGATTTGTTCATCTTTGATGAATATTGTTGAATTTGATATAATAGGAGGGAGAGCGAAGTTGTTAGCAAACTCATTACAACATTTTCTTTGCTAAGGAGGCTATTGTGTACGGAACTTTTGTCTATCTTTGAAATTGTGCTTTGGATTGGATGTGATCACATATTTGTAGATTTATTACCAAAAGAGAATATATGTAGTCAATTGTTGTTTAGACAGTCAAGTCCATTTAAGCGTGGTCGGTTAGTTGTAAGCTGTTTAAATCACGTGCCAAACACAGCCTGAAGCACATATCTGAACAAATTGAGGGAAGCAATAACCTGAAGCAAATAAAACAGATGCAAATAGACAAAATGCCATGAGTTAAACTAATGCTTTAGATTCATACTAGCTCTCTGTTGTGTTTTACTCCCTTTTATATTCACTTATTCTCTCTTTAGTTTTACTTTCTTTTGAATTCTCTCCTATCTTTATGCTTTAGGACGCCGGAAAAACCTTGGTTGGGTGGGAGGGGGAGCTGCGGGGGGGAGGGGGTTGCGGAAGGGGGGAATGGACGAAGGGAGAGGAGATGGGGTGAGGGAGGGAATAAGGGAGAGGAGAGAGGGTAGGGGCGAAGGGCTGCCGCCCGAGGGGGTGGAGGGAGGGGTTGGGGGGCTGCTGGTAGGGGTGGGGTGGGCTGCAGGTGGTGGGGGGCTGGGGTGGGGGGTGAAGTGGGGGCGCTGCAGGGGTGGGTGGGTGCTAGCGGTAGGTGGTGGTAGTGGTGGCTAGGTGGTGGTCAACGCCGGAATTGAGATGGTCAACGCCGGAAAATGGCCTTAGGTTTCATTTCGCAAAATAATTTTGATTTTCGTTTGTTTTCGCAAAAAATGCTTTATAAGGTTTTTTTTCGCAAAAATGAACTCGTAAAAGGTTTTTTTTGGTAAATTTTCCATAATATAATGATTAGATACATTACATAAGAAATTGAGGTGTTAGATCTAGGGTTTCTCAACATTAACAAACATACCAAGTATGGTTATTTGAAAAAAAGTTGATATTATTGGCTTAAAGTTAGGACACAATACTTGTGACCAGGAATAGTGCTTGCTGTTCTTTTCAACAAAGGATTGAGAATAATATATATATATATATACTCCATCCGTTTACAAATAATTATTACACTTACATTTTTTACGCATGTCAATGCAAAATTTTGATAATTAATATCTCTAGTTTTGTGTTTGTAAAAATTATAAAAAAATACATGTTAATATAATACATATTCAGACGAATCTAACAAGATTTCACATGACTATGTTTGTATTCACGTATAAATCACAAATAATGGTCAAAGTGAAACTTATGAATAGTACACTAGATAATATTCTACAGTGTTCTATAATAATTAAATCAGATATTGATGCCATACTTTAAAATATTTGGGCCTCTATCTCTTTATAATAAATTAGTTTTTCTTAAGATCACCTTCAAATATTTGTGACAATCACTTTATCAACAAGCAAAGCTGTTATACATACACATAATCACTTGATAATTATATACAAACCACCAAAATGCTAGCAAGCAGCAAAGACCGATGACATGTATCAATCCGAGTCTCCGAGATATAGCAGCAGGCTTGCATGTAAATCCTCTATATGTCAACTACTTTTGAATGCAAAATGAGAAGCTTAGCCAGCATAGAAGCATTACTTAGTAGTATTTCATACTTCATATATTATCATGTTACAGAAAAATAATAGTTAACATTTTCTTACATTATCGTTTGACAGGATTGACCTTAACTCTTATTTATATTGTTTTTACTGTAATGACAGCAAAGTCAACGAAAAGTTTTAAAGTAAAGAATACACATCCTATGTAGCCACAGTTAGCAATATTATTAAAATAAGTTTTCAGTCTAACAAGTAAATATGTTGCAGCTCATGTAAGCCTGTAATTATATATAGATAAAAAAAAGGCATGTCATGATGAAAGAGAACATAAAAATTGTAAAGTTATATATACCTGAGTGTGAGATAAATATCATAAAAGTCATAAACTAAAAGTATAGGGTTTACACAATTCTTATTGATTATGAAAAAGAACATAAACAAAATGCATAAACTTCTTTTAAGGTGTCTTTTCATTTGACTATGAAACAATTTAATGTAATGTTTTTTTACTTATTTTATGGGGTAAGTAAGGTAAATGACTTTTGTTGGACATGAGTAATGATCTTTATATAATTCTCAATCCAACTTTATTTAGAAGTCATGTTGTATGTTGGAAGTAGGAACGAAAATAATGAGATCCTTACCCTAAATCGCCAACATGCTACAACTCGTAGGACGTTGGCTATGTGACCTCGAAGTTATTAGCCTCACTCTATCCTTAGTATCATTGGCCTTAAGTAAGCTTGGTAGCATTATAATTAGTTTTATATGGTAAGAGTTAATATATCCTACTAGCAAATTTGGTTCTTTGTACAAGTCAATTCAATGCAACTTAATATCCAGGACCCATGGAAAGAAAGAAGTTAAAGAAATCTCTATTCTTAGAGTCATCGAGAAGTTGACTTTGTAATCTTAAAATTATTTTATAACCTTAAAATTATGTATATATAAGATACAAATTAACAAATCTTACCATCGAATTATATAATACGGGGTCTGATCTAATCAAATTATTTTATAACCTTATTGTATATATAAGATACAAATCTTACCATGGAATCATATAATGCATGCTAGGTGTAGAATTCAATAATTACTCGAAGAAGTTTCTAGCAATTTTCTTGAATACTCGCATATAACACAAAGATACAGGCGTATTCACGAGGAGAAGCAAGCATGTACTTCAACTTGCACAATCAAATATATATATAGCTGGTGAATGTGCACGTGCTATTGCATGCATAATGGAGAGATCAACTAGTCAATTTGATCAAAATTACTCCACGTACCCCATATTTTTAGGGCCACTGTCCCAAAATCTGATACAACCTTCTATTTTGAAGGGTCTTTTGCTTCCTATATTCAACGTATAATTACCTGGGGATTTAATAGTATTAACGACAGTACAAAGAAATGAGTCTTTCAGTTATGTGCTAGTTGGCTTGTTGCCAAGGGACTAGGGTTTGTCATGTGTGCCAAGCTGTGAAATATGAACTATTCCGGCGCACTATTCTCGACTTCTCGTACGACAAAGCTTTGAGTATGGAAAACATCACGTCCAGAGGTGTCTCGACACACGTAAGCAGTGAGCGGCCGGCTCAAGTTCCTCTATTTTAAGGGCCCCCACCTATATTGTATTTTTAGACTTTTTAGGCTCTATGAGTTTAGATAGAAAATACATTGGTTGATTTAACTTTTTGCCCCTAATCTATATACTTCTCTCGTAACATAAAAGTAATGCAAAGAATCGAATATTTTATACCTCACAAATAATACCATTGCATTCTTTCTGTTAAGGAGGAATTGCTTTTTTTAATATTTCATAGCTTATTTTATTTTTCTCTTTGATATCTTTACTATTTTGTTAAAACTAAAGTGTCTCCTTGCTAAAAATGAAAGTAACATTGAATTATTTAAGAAAGTTAATCATTTTCTCAACGACTTTTAATAAAAAATTAAGTGAGTTATTAATAATATGGGATGATGGATCCGTATTATAATCCCATAGGGCCCATGTTTAATGCCAAGACAAGGCCCCGAAATTGTCCGGGACACCCTCCGATCACGTCACTGTCCATTACAACAAATAAAATGAAAAAATCAGTGTGTTTATAGCATTATGATCGAGTACTGATGAAACAATATTGGGAGTCGGAAAAAGTTATATATATTCATCTACCTTGTGTTCAGGGTGTCCTTAAAATGACGCAATTAAAATCATTTTCAGTAATGAAAATTTGAAGTTGGACCTTGACAATATTAATTGAAATCGCAATTTCTTAAAAAGCCTACAAACATACCATTAATTTCACGGTACGGTAACAATAAACTTTGTTGTACTTCCTCCGTTTTTTTTTTTACATATTACACTTCACTTTTCACATATGCCAATGCAAAACTTTAAGGACATATATCTCTAATTTTGTATTTGTAAAAATTATAAAAAGTACATATTAAAAAAATATATATTAAGACGAATCTAACAAGATCACACATGACTATATTTTTTTCACGTATAAATCACAAACGATGGTCAAAATGAAATTTGTGAATAGTGTAAATGTCAAAGTGTAACATGTAAAAAAAAAACGGAGGAAGTATTTAGAAGAGTTGTCATATATTCAACTTGTTATAGAATATTCGGTGGTTGATATTACTAAGGTTGTTAGTTTCCTTATATAGTTAGTCTAGGGTTTGCCACTTGTGAGCCTTATTTTTAAATAGGAGTTTATGGGCTCATAGGAAAGGAGAGTGTTGTAAGAGGTGTGTGAAACCTCGAAGATGCAGATATTGGTGATCAATGAAGTGTAGGTTGGTGTACAACCAAAACTGGTGGTTGTGCACAACCAGATGTGGGTAATAATATGGGTGTTAGTAAGTTAATTAGGTGACTTAGGGAGAAAGTCACTTGTGTAATGATGGTCAATTGGTCATGGACCAAGTCATAAGATAATTCCATATGTAATATAGTTGCTTGTGATAATATTGCTTAAACTGTAATGTTGTATGATGTATTACTCTTCTTTGATGTTGTATGATGTATTACTCTTCTTTGTGATAAGTAATACAGTGGTTTGGTGGTCTTTTCCCTAGGATCAGATTTTCCGCATTAGATGTCGTGTCTTTAATTCTATTGTTTTTAGGAAATTTGTTAGAAAATACCTAATTTATTCTTCCTCCGTTCCACAATATAGTCTCACATTTTTTTAGTGTCCCAAATAAATGTTGTGCTTATTTCCTTTTTTATCAATTTGTTTTGACTAAATTATCCTTAATTCCTACACAAACTTTCCAAAATAACCCTACATTTCTTTTAAGATTTGTGCTCCTATTTACTATTGTTTTACACCATTCCAATGAACATTTATTGCTTTTTGAATTTCTTTTAAAGGAAAAATAATATAAGGAACTAGTTCCAAGACAAAAACACTTCCCTAAATATAATTTTTTGGAAATCCTACTACTCCTTCATTTTCCTTAATTCACGTGAAAAATAAGGAGTAAGAAGACTATATTATGGGACGGACAGAGCACAATATTAATGAGCAACGCCTCATATGATTTTTTTTGAGAGCAATCCCTTATGTGGCATTTTTTTGTTAAACCCTATCATCAAATTCCAGCCTAATTAAAATCAAACTTCCGATCATTTTGAACCTTTTTTCCCTCCCTCTTTGCACAAGGAAGTTACGAACAACTTTCTTCCTAGCTACTGATTAACAATATTCACTAGTATAAACTTCATATTGGACAAGCTTTTCGGTGCATTCATCATACACCGGCCGGATGTAATTTGTACCACGCATACGTACACCCACGGCTATTTTTGCCGTTTGGGGACCTCCAAATGAGTATAGTGAACTCCAAATGAGCAAATCGGCAAAAAATAACGTTGGGTGTATTATCTTTCACAGATACCTGTGAGTGTATGATAAAGATTGTAAAGCTTTTCGCTTTAGCTGTTAGCAGTCGCTACTTTCATAGGGAAGTTAAAAGGGAGCGACAGTTGTGCCCCTTCCCCTTTAAGCAGCAGCCAGCAGGTCCATTGACAATATGCGTGTACTTCCTTGAAAAAAGGGGCACACTTGTCATAGCATGTACAGTACTTGTCAAACGTAATTATGAAGCTCACACCACGCTAAGAAAAAGTGTACGTTGATCATCATTTGTTATTATTCCAGGATCACCAATCACTAGATGCACAGATTTTGCACCAAAGTGCATTATGCATTAACACAGTTACAGACACTGTAAGACAACATGAAGCTGTTGATCCGACATAACAAATGGGACACTAATTTATGCCAACAGCCCTTGAGGACTCGAGACACAATTACACACTTCAACAAGGAGGCACTGAGAACACATCAGCCAGCTACTAGAAGGATAGACTTACATTACATACAATGAAAATTAACACCACTAAGTTACATAATAAATGGCACAATTGAGACACGAATCAAATCGTCAACGAGAAGAATCAATCAGCCACTTTCATGCCGGTCAAGTAAACCCGGCTTTGGATTACTGTACCACCAATCCAAAAGCCTGGCATAACCATCAAGCCAGCCTTCGGTTTTTGCTCGTTGTCATCAAGTACTAGGTTTTTCACCACACTTTCCATGTAAACCTCAGAGAACTCTGTTCCCTTGTTGACTTGAAACACCTTAACACTTGGATCAAAAGAATGTGCGAGTCTATGCAGGAGCCAGATTGATTTTGCCAGTTTTAAAAAGGCCTGGTAGAATGGGGTGCGTGGATGTCCACCCCCCATTACATAGTTCCTCTGATCCAAATTACCAAAGAAGGAGGCCTCCATTTTAGGGTGGACTAATATTAGATACTTGCTCCTGCAAAACTTACCAAAAATGGAATCCGGGTTCTGACCCAAAGCATCCAAGGGGTCCATTTCTCTCAAAGCAAGGTACTGATGAAAGAAACTCTCTCTGTTTACTGAAAGATCTTCAGGTTTCTCTGTGAAACTCTCCTGTTGAAACCCCAGGAACATTCTTTGGCATATGCAGGATTCAAACGCAAATTTCTTGTGAGCTCTCTTTGCATAAAGAACACTTGGTTCAATTGACTGAGCTGCAGCATCAAGGTCCCAACCAGCCGCCTTCATCATGTTGATCAATGGCTTTGAGAAGTCATGGATAGCTTTGTATGCAGCTTCTACCACCGAAATAAACAAATCAGGAGTCAAATCCACCGGGAAAAATCCCTTTTGCTCTCCAGAAACTTCTGAATCTCTTGTTGACAATCCCCTTAGCTTTAAATTCTTTTCGAGTTTCTCTCGCTTTTGAGTAGCCTCTTCTATCTGATGCTGCAACTGATTTATCTCTGAATCTTTGTTCTGAATTTCTGACTGGAACTTTTTGACCATGACCTCATATGTCTTCAATAAACTTTGCTGTTCTTGAATCTCTGCAGCTAACCTCGAGTCTTGAGGAGAAACGCATACAGGCTTGGGATTGTTTTCCCTGTAAAAGTGCTTAAGTTCCGATAAATGCTTAAGCTCTGCAATGACTTGCTTATCAGCAACTTGAATTTTATCAGGATCATAGGGAGTATGAGCTGCTTGGAGATGGATATATGCAGTCTTTAAAGAGGAAATATTCGTAAAAATCCTTGATATAAGAGCATCTATAGCTTCAACGTTTTGATTCATGGCCTCTTCCATAGGTTGAGGGTGGACTTTCTGGCTGTTGCTCTCACGGAGTTGAGGTTCTTTTACTTCAGTGGGTAGCATAGCTACTTCAAAGGAAAAGTGGTCAAACAAACACCACTTTCCGTGGAGCAATAATGGCACAACTTATCTACAAAATTCACACAACAATAATCAATTTAACAGACATATTGAGGTCAATGAAGTATCAAAGCAGAACAGACAAAGCAAATCAACACTAAAATATCTTTTAGCCATGCCCAACGTTGGCACTTTATCGATACTCACTTAGTGAAAAAGTCTAGTTCTTCACTAGATTGAAACTAAATATCCCTCTAAAGCTGAATGAAGTGGCATCTTTCCCTCACCCTATACCCTCTTACTCAAGATAGTGGCAATTATACAACTAACAAATTCTGAGTCTCTTTTACCTTTCTTTGATGGTGATATCATAGTTCTCTGATATACAGACTAACAATTCAAGTTAGTGGGCCGCGACGATGTTCGAACATAATCAACCTCACAATAGCCTACTATACAACACGACCAAATCAAACAAACCTTTTTTTTTCACCAGTCCAAGTGAAATGATGTGTTCTATAACAAGCCATACTTAGTTAAAAAGGTAAAGATTAACCTAAACAAAAAACAAGTGCAATAGAAATGCACCAGTTTACACATAATAATTAGCTTTCTTCAAACGTTCAATCAAATATCAAACAATCAACATCCTCAAGCTAATATACCATCCATCAAAGAAAGCACAATCGAAGAATCCAAATTTGGGGATTTTATCGAACAACCAAAAATTGGAAACCCTAATTCGCGAAAATAAATCAGTGATCCCAAGAATATTCGACACCAATTAGCTCAAAGATTAGCACAATAATCATTCCATCTTGTAAAATCGTGGATCAAACAAAAAAGAAAAAAAAGGAAAGAGAAGAAAGAACAAAAGTTATTAACAAAATTAGTAGAAAACAACATCGTTTAATTAAAACCCAGAAAAATAAAAACTAACCTTGGCAGAAACGAAGAGATCGGCAGGGAGGAGAGAGAAAGAGGTTGACAGAAGAGGTGCCGATGTCACCGGACAACGTAAAATGGAGCTTCTTGTTTCGCCTAACCTAAACATTCTACGACTCCACCGTTTTAATTACTTTCTATGAAGTATTTTTTTTCTTGAAGGTGTCTTTTTAATTCTACTTTAGTAGCCAATAAGGGAAAAAAAAAAGCATTGGGAATTAAGCGGGACAAATTGGGTCCGTTTAACTCAACTCACAACTAGGGTGTAATTGGAACGAGACAGCTCGCGAGCTACTCGAGATCGACTCGAGCTCGAATACCCAATTATCTATACAGAATACCTAAATTTGACATATTTTACACCTTATGGTTCTTTAACACGTAGAGACACTCGAGTTCTTCGAAATCTAATCGATAAAAACTCGACTCGACCCAATCTCGGTCAAAACTCGAAATGCTAACGAGTCGAGCTAGCTCAAACTCAAACTTGACTCGCATCATTTACACCCCTACTCACAACGTCAAAAGTCACAACCTTGTGTGTGTGGTGATAAGCTGATAGCGATAGTCTAATTGAATCCTAATTAAAAATTACTTCCTTCTTTTTTAATAAGTCTCCCTCCGTTTCATTTTAATTGTTGTGACTTTGATATTTTACACTATTCACAAATTTCACTTTGACCATCATTTGTGATTTATACGCGGATGAAAATATAGTCATGTGGGATTTTGTTAGATTCATCATAACATGTATTTTATTAATATGTACTTTTTATAATTTTTACAAACACAAAACTAAAGATATATGTCCTCAAAGTTTTACATTAGCATGCGTGAAAAGTGTAAGTGTGTAGATTAAAATGAAACGGAGGGAGTAATACGTTTTTGTTTTAGGAAAATGTTACAAATCTTGAAACACACACAAACCCAGAACACAAACTTAAACCTACACGTAAACCCACAAAGGCATTAAGGCACAATCCCAGAAACATAAACATTAACGCCCTAAAACACAAACCTTAAAACACATTTCACACAATTTCAATATTTAGTTTTAACAAGACATTAAAACCCTAAAACAAATACACTTAATCACATTTCACAAAATCTCAATATTTAGTTTTAACAAGACATTAAAAACCCTAAAACACAAATCCTAAATTAAAACCCTAAGATAAGTAAAATTAATTTAAAATCAAACCTTATTCATGCATAACAATTAAATTAAGCACAAAAATTATAGATATGGTAAAACATACAAACCGTAAAATAAAAATACAAATGAATCAGCAATCATGCATTTAAAATTTAAACAAAAACCACAAAAACTTCAGATGAGTTTAATAAAGCTCATAATAAAACAAAAAAACAAAAAAAATCAATCAGGCATAATTCCAGCATATCTCACTTTAAAAACATAAAAAAAATGACATTAATCATGCATTACTCCAGTAGATCAACAGAGCTGGACCAACATAAATCACACATCCAGACATAAAGCCTAAAGCACATCTAACCTTCATGACTAAATAAATTTTTAAAAATACGAGAAACTAACTGTTGTGTTTTGAACTTTGAATATTTTGATGATGATAAACACCCTATGCTATGCTATAACATGAATATTTGTAACAGTGATCAAGCTATCAAGATTGGATGATGTGAAGACAAGGAAGATTAGGTCTAGTTATATTAATTCATGTGTATGCAATGTAATTAACATATTAGAATTTTGTGCTAAAATTAGAAAGGGGGAGTTTTGATAAAACAAGATTTTCGAAAAACAGTTTTAAAAAGAAAAAGAATTTTATTTTCGAAAATCAAGTTTAAAAGGAAAAAGATGTTTATTTTCGAAAAACAGTATTAAAGAGAAAAAGAGTTTTCATTTTCGAAAATCAATTTTTGATAAAAGATAAAAGTTTTTTATTTTCGAAAAACATCATAAAAAAACGGTTTTAAAGATTTTTTAATAAAAAAGGAGAAAAACTGATTTTTAAGTTGTGATAAAGTTTGTTTGATAAAAATTGATTTAAGATATGATTTAGAGTTGATATAAGATATGGAGAAATCCTTATCCTATAAGAAAAGAAGGAAATCAGTTTTTATAAAAGATAAAATTGGTTTTTGAATAGAAAAAGAATTTTATCCCTTTATTTTAGGAATAATAATTGTTCAAAAAGATAATACATCTTGGAGAAGGATTTTTATTCAGCTGATTGAATTATATAAGGGATATAAATCATTGGAGCAAACCACGTTTTCAGATTTGGAGAGATAAAGATTTTGAGAGCTGAAAACGGACTCCCGGAAGACACGGTGTACGGCGCACGAGTTCTAGTAAGTTAAGGTTTCTAAACAAAGCTTGTAACGATCTTCTATTTGCTTGAATAAGAAGCACGTCTTTGAGGAATCTTTCTTTCTGTAATCTTTCATATTATAGAGAGTAACAACACTTAGGGTTAAGTGTTGGGGAGCGCTACTAGAGTTATTAGTGGGGGAATCGAATTGTATCAAGGGTTTGGTATTTTACGATTCAAATAATAAAAGAGTAGCTTGTGTGGACGTAGATCTCAGAGGTGAGATTAACCATGTTAAATTCTTGTGTCTTATTATTTGATTTCATTGTTTTATTGTTTGATTCATTTTCGGTTGCGCAAAAACATAAATCGGAGATTTTACGAGTGAATAACACAGTGCACGACACTGTGCCATAAGGGTGTTTTTGCGAAAATCGATTAGATTTAGCCACTCAATTCAACCCCCCCTTCTTGAGTGTCACCTTGAGTTCCAACAAGTGGTATCAGAGCAGGCTATTCTCGAAAGGCTCATCCCTAGAGAATAGAAGTCATGAACATGCAAGATGACTCTCGAGATAGACATACAAAGTGTTCGATTTTTAACAGAAAAGACTACGGATGGTGGAAGGCTAGGATGAGGATCTACATCCAAGGATCGGACTATGAATGCTGGAAAATCATAAGGAAAGGACCGATCCTTATCCAAGCCAAAAATGCTGAAGGAAAGATGGTCGACAAGGATGAAGACGACTACAATTCAGTTGACTATGCAAAAGCCGAAAAAAACTTCAAAGCTATGAGTATTCTCCAATATGGAATTGGACCTGATGAATACTCAAGGATCTCGGCTTGTACTACAGCAAAAGAAATATGGGACACGCTGGAGTTGGCCCACGAAGGTACGAATGAGGTAAAACAATCTAGAATAGATTTGCTTGTCCAACAATATGAATTGTTTACTATGAATAAGGACGAATCTATTAAAGAGATGTTCACTAGATTTACACTAATCACTAATGAATTACGTTCTCTAGGAAAAACATATACTTTTGAAGATTTAGTGAGAAAGGTGTTAAGAAGTTTAACAAATCGATGGCTCCCAAAAATAACCGCTATTCAAGAAGCTAAAGATTTGACTAAACTTTCACTAGAACAACGTAACTTATTGGATCATTAATGACTCATGAACTTGTCTTAGGTTCTAAAACTAATGAACCAAAAAGTAAAGGTATAGCCTTGAGAACTGAATTGGAAATTGAAAATAGTGATAGTGATGATGATATTTATTTTCTTACTAGGAGATTTAAAATTTTTCTCAAAAAGAAGAAAAACAACAATCCTAGAAAATATGAAAATTTCAAAGGTAAGAGCACTACCTCTAACTTTAAGAAAAGTGCTACTAATTCGGGTTGTTTCAAGTGTGGAGAGTTAAATCACAGGATTAAAGAATGTCCCTTATGGGATGATGAGAAGCCCAAAGAAAGAAGGGAGCAATCGAAGAAAAAAATCAAAAAGGCAATGATTGCTGCCGTTTGGGGAGATTCGGATTCTGACGAAGAACAGTCAAACGCGCAGTGCCATGAGGAAAAATTATGTCTGAATGTTGTACAGACATCACAGAGAAAGGCACAGTGCCAGGACGACTCGTGTCTAATGGCGAAAAGTTCGAACTCCCAAGATGAAACTGAAGACAGTGAGGTAAGTCTTCTTTCTCTAAAACCTTCAATACATCTTCTTTCAAAAAACCAACTTGTTACTTTACTTGGAAATATCATTGATGATTGTCAAGAAATGAATGATGATTTTTCAATCATGAAAAAGGAAGTAAAAAATTTAACTAAGCAAAAGATTGTGTTGGAATTGGAATATAAGGATTTATTAAAGGACTGTAAAGAACTGATGAAGAAGACTGATGAACTTGAAAAAATTATTGAAGAGAAAGATATTGAGATAAACGCTCTAAGATACGAAAAGTCTCTTGCTAACGAAATCGTAAATGACACAGTGCCATACACTGTGTTAGAAGCTGAAAAATCGAGTCTTGAAAAGCAAATTGAATCGCTAAATCATGAGTTAGTTGAACTAAAGAATTCAAGACAGAAATCAAGAATTGTTCCACTAATGCTGCCTAGTGATGCTAAGATAAGTGAAGAACTTGATAAAGTTAAGAGAGAATTAGAAATTTCGAGAAAAAGAAATAGTGATCTAAATACTTCTGTTGAATTCTTGGAATCACAATTGACTATTGCTCGAAAAATGTATGAAAAGTGGTCGTATGGTCTAAAAGCTCTCGATTATTTGTCTAGTACAACTAACAATCAAAACAAAACCTGGTTTGGGATATACGAATGTCAAGAACACGTTGTGTACGGCACGTGCCAAAAATTTTGAAAGAGACTTTTGTAAAAGAAAATATGTCGATCTACCCGAATATTTGATTTGCAAACTCGTGGAAAGAATGGACATCTTATGGATAATTGTAATGTCAAGAAAAAGAGTGTTGCGAAAAATGTAAAGTATGTAACTCAAATATGGGTTAGAAAAGACTTATTAGAAGCTCAACAAAAGAAAAAGGGACCCAAACAGATTTGGGTTCCTAAAATTAACAAGTGATCTTTTTGCAGGCAAATGTGAGAGGAAGCAGCCTATGGTATCTCCACAATGGCTGCTCAAAACATATGTCTGGTGATAAATCTCAATTCCTCTCACTAGTAGCCTACCATGGAGGTTGTGTTACATTTGGCGACAACAAAAGGGAGAAATAAGTGGTATTGGAAACGTCGGCAAATCCCTAACACACTCCATAGAGAATGTGATGTTGGTAAATGGTTTGAAAAAATTTGTTAAGCATATCCCAATTGTGTGATCAAGGTAATTTTTGTTGAATTTCATGCATGAATATTTTACAATACAATTTGTGGCTTTGGGATTAATTTCTGGAAATTAGTTGAGTATTATGCTTGTTGTCCTCCTTTAAATATGTTAATTAGAGTGTTGATGCATGTCTTTGTGAAACATCGTGAGAAAAAGTCTACTTGATATAAAAAGGACTTGTAATGGTCTAATGATCTTTGTCCTAATGTCATGATCCTAAGTTCTTCGAACTAATGAGCTATATGATCCTAAGTTGCCGAGTTATTGAGCTATGAAATGCTAATTCTTTCTCCTATGGCAAGCTTGATCTTTATCCCGATATTCTGATTTTCTATTTATGAGTTTGACATTCGTGCCTCATTATTTCTTTCTTTCATATGTCTCACCTTATCGTCATTTTCCTATTATTATCCTTCTTTTCCTCACCCATTGATCCAAAGTTCAACAAGTGCTTTTAATCTTGATTAATGATAATTTATGGGGCAAAAACCTCTTGATAAGATGATGGAAAAAAAGACGCATCAGTTAAGGGGGAACATGAAAAGGTTGGAATGAAACACAAATACGTGAAAGAATGAAAAGTACTGATTCACACTGTGCAGGGCACAGTGCCAGGAGATGCATCAAAAAGAAAATGAGGTCCGAATTAACTTATTATCTTTGATCTCTTATTGATTGACTCTAGTAATATTGTATGGTCTACTTCTCCTTTAAAAAAAAAAAGAAGAAAAAAAAAGAAAAGGAGAGTAAGACACTTATTTTAGATAAGTCCTAGAGTTCAATTCAAATGTGAAGAAAATTATCAAAGTTTTGAAGATCATCATTTTGTATTCCAGTATATCCGAAGATTAGTTATATTTGGAAGGGAATAGATTGTTCATCGGCACGGGAAACACACACGGTGCCACAAGTGAAGAAAGTCCTATGATGTTTATTTGCGGAAGTTGAAAATCTTAAAAGAAAGGTTTAAGCACTTGTTGAGCCAATTGCCATTTCAAATCTTCAAGCTTGCATTACCTTTCTTTATCTTACTTTCTTAGCTATCAACCATGATCCTTCATGATTATTTCTTACTTCATAATTTCGGATTGTGAGTTGGATTATTTTTGCTTAATGACTTCGGATTGTGAGTTGGATTATGACATAGCACACTAGAGTAAAAAAGCCCAAGGGCTGCGGTCAAAAAGGGCCCAAGGGCTGCGTTTTTTGATCGCAGCCATTGGACTAGCAGCCCTTGGCATTAAGGAAGGGCTGCGATTTTTAACCGCATCCCTTAGCACGTTAAGGGCTGCGGTCAGGGAAAAAACCGCAGCCCTTAGTGGGTTAAGGGCTGCGGTTCCGGAAAAACCGCAGCCCTTGGTAAGTAAAGGGCTGCGGTTTTTGCCCTTAACCGCAGCCCTTAACCCACCAAGGGCTGCGGTTTTTGCTCTGACCGCAGCCCTTGTGACCCAAAATAAATAAATATTTTTTTTTTTTTGCATTTTTTTAGTCCTAAATGATCCAAAATCAATTACATATATATAAAAGTATCACTTCTCATTGCAATTCATGTTATTTATACACATATAAAGAAAATATTGACTGAGTTACATTTTAGTATCAAAACTAGTGTAACAAAAGATAGAGAGTTCATTCACTTGTAATCTTCAAATTGATATACCACTCATTTGTGTGCTTTGATGGCAATGCAGATGAGGAATTTGTTTTGAATTTAGCCGTGGTGAACCAGAACCAGGACTGAGATTAGAGGGTGATGCAAATACCAAGGCATTTTGAGCCCTCTGCTGTTCTTCTAAGATCTTCTGCAGGTAACGTTCGTGTAAAGATTAGCAGCCATTATGGAAAAGATGCAGAGTACAAGCTACAAGCAGCAGATGGCAAAATATTACTCCCTCCATCTCCTATTGTTTTCACAACAGGGTTAGGCAAACCAAAATAGATTGGCTGTCATTTTGATTTTGACAAAACTAGGGCCTGTGTTATTTTTAAGAAGAGAGAGCAATAAAGTGTCCATTGAGATTTATGCCTTCTTACATTTTTCAGAGATGAAACAGATTTTTTAAAACAAAAGAGTGAAATGGGGTGTGCGAGGGGGAGTCAGGCGGGGGTTGGGAAGGCTGGGCGGGGGGGAGTGCATCGGGGTTGGGAAGAGGCTGGGCGGGGAGTGCGGCGGGGGGGCAGCAATGGGGGAGGGTTGGGGGTGTGCAGGGGGTGTGCAGGGGGGGAGTGCAGCAGGGGAGGGCTGGCAGGGGCTGGGGAGGCTGGGAAGGGTGGGGGAGTGCAGCAGGGCATTGCAGTGGGTGTTGCTAATTGTCATTGTTAATCATTACCCCAACTCTCATACTCTTTTTCAGTTCACATAACTTAATCTTCAACACTATGGGATTCTTAGTTTTTGGGTAGCGGCACTAATAAAACCAGATCAGCATATATGTAGATGCAGGAAAAAAGAGTAGGAATTTATCTAATTTAATTACCGATAATTAACAATCAGTAGATTATATCGAGTTGATGCCAAAAATGCCAATGTTGTTGAAAACTTAGATGTTGCGACATCAAGAGGACCTCCACAAAGAACTAAAATCAATGGATTACAAGTGTCCTTCGGCGTACTTGGGGAGACAACTATAGCTTCGAAAGGATTTCGTACCCCTAAGAGTGTAAAATGATTCAACATGAAGAATTAAAAGTGTATATATCATGCAATAGTATCTTGTTAGAGCATAAGGCGGTTCATAAAATTGACATAAATTGGACGAATGATGTGAATCAACGATTTACACATTTTGCGCATTGCAGACAAAGGCTTAGAACAAGAAAGGCAAGGTACTCAGATCACCTCAAAACCGCAAAACTTTAATGCTACAAACAAACACAGACAAGAGAGAGAGAGAGATGTACGCTGGAAAGAACAAGAAATACAAGTAAAAAACAGTATGAGAACCTGCTACATATCAAGCAATGACGCACCAGCTACTGAGCTTACATAGCTCACATTCTCCAACCCCTAGTGACTGTATTATGAAATCCCACCATACTACACTTGCTAACCCTCATCCTCACCCCACCATAGCAAACACTCGCTCGTCTCACCAGAGACATCATCCACCCACAATAACTAAAACAATAAACAAAACACTATTCCTATACCAACCAAGAAACGGGCAACAATGAGCATGTAAAAACACATCAAAAGCTTAAACATTCTTACGGAACCGACATCCATTGAAGTATGGGGACTAAACAAATTCTATCTAAATTAACCAATCAATAACAAACAAAAGGCATATTCGACAACAATTATTTGTGTTTTCTACATGTTCTCGCAGTGGACAGTAAGTAAAATTATTACCAGACCCAAAAATCAAAAAGAAAGAAATCAAACACTTTGCTCCCTGTAACAAAAAAAAAAAAAATCAAACACTCACTTACCAACAAAAATCAGCACTCAAATGGACAAACCACTAAGTCCAAAGAACAATTAATCCTCGCCGAACGAAAAATGGCCGCAGCTATAGCCAAGTTCGGAAATCTTAGTCATTCCATAAGAGACTAATTTATCAAATACATAGAAACAAAATTAAACTAGTTAAACATTTACCAACACCAAGAAGAAATCAGATTCACAAAATAGAGAAGAAGGCACGCACCAAATCAATAACAATCAAAGCAGCACCAGACAAATATAATTCCTAACATTCAAAGGAGTTATCATAATAGCAGCACAAATATACATCGATGTTTAGTTTGATGCTAACGAACCTTAATTTTTTATAACAGAACAATTCACCGTAAAAAGCAAACAAATTATATACAAAAAGGTAAAAAACAACAATACATATTAGGCTAAGAAATCCCACAAAATTAATTAAAGCCCAAAAAACAACAATACCATATATTTAGCCATAGATCAATCAATTAAAGCCCTAAAAACAACCACTTAATACATATTAGGCTGAGAAATCCCACAAAATCAATAACTAATTAGATTCACCAACTTTAAGAATGAAGCAAGCAATAAAGGCAAAAAACAATTTAACCAAACCAGTACCATGATCCCAAAGGGGGCTACAATGCCCATACTAATTCCTCGAACAATCATCTTCAACTAAGGGGGAAAGGGGGATAAATAAAGTTCATCCTCGAACAATCAACTTCTGGGTAAAAGGGTTCTAATTTCTAAAACATAACTCGAAAAAAGAGCACACCAAAAAAGCGTTAGAATAAAACATACATTTTCTCATACTCCAAAGATACATTACAAGTCAATATGTAACAATTCTCTCCTCTTCAATTCATATCCAGCGTCCCTCCACAGATACAGAAATCAATATATCAGATTTCCAACTCAAGTATATGGAGTACCATATTACAGATAAAATTTGAAGTTTTCTATATATTTTAGTTAACAGATAAATTGATAAACACAAAAATCAAAAATCTAATCAGGTAAATATACAACGCTTGCATATGAGATCAAGTAGACCCCTAGAATATGAAACAAGTGTAAAAGAAGGAGTGAAGGACAAGAATAAGCTTGATTGAATAACCACCCTTCTTTGTCTCTCTCCCCCTGCCCATCCTCCACTGTCTCGTCTCTAACTCTTATTGTACCCTCCCTTAGTCTCTCTATAGCTTTCCTTGTTTTACTACCACCACTCCTTTATTCACCTATCGCAAGCTACTCAACATCATACTAGCTCACTTGTTATGGAAGATAGATTCATGTACTCCTCGAGCCTAAAGAGCTACAAAGCAATGCAATAAATAGAACATCCATAACATAATGACATATAATTACAAATTAAAATCTTTCGGAACTACAACAATAAAATCCAATAACTAAAACATCACAAATATACCAAAGTAGAGCAATTTCAGCATGTATACCACAGATACACCAAGAAAAAGAAATAAATCAATTAAAATCAGCACAAAAAAAATGAGCAACATTACGCACCATTGATGAAAACCACCCCAAAAAGTGTTGAACAACATGAAAAAATTAACGAAATAAACTTAGATATGAAAACAAAATAGAAGAAACAAGAACGAAAAGAAGAAATAAGAACTAAATAGAATAAACATGGAAGTAATTACCAAAAAATCGAACATTTGATGACCTCTTGTGAATGTCGAACAACCGCACCCTTAAAATCCCAATAAATTAGAGCGATTATGATCATGAGTGAAGAAGACGAAGATGAAGAGAGGAGATGGGAGGAGGAAAGAGTTCGAACATCCATGTCACCACTGTCCTGTCAATGAATGCAAGGACACACAATATGACACATACAACTCGTAAAAGTAAGAATGAGCAAGCCAGCTGACAACGAAGACCAACTGGAGTTCAAAGGAAACCAAAACACCAGTGGAGATAGTCAACTACAAGATCAAAACATGAAATAGAAGTGGAAGGATCAAGACGAACCTGAAGTATAGAGTTCTATGTGTCATTGTCTTCTTTGCGAACACCAAAATGACATCTTTGGTGATGTTGTGGTTCATTTAAAGAAGTTTCTCAAATGAAGCACCTTCGATGGAGGTTGGGTGTAACTGAACCGCCGCCGACTTGATACAGAAGCCATTACACAAGTAGCCCACACTGAGGCAGTAACTAAACTCCTGCAACATAAGGTCAACAACACTTGAATAATTCATAATTCACATCCATATCAAGTCACTCATCCACCTAGATTACCTATATACCAAAGTTCCGATTCGATAAACCTTTTCTACCTGTCATTCTTATGCAATCAGCAAAGTACATAATCCCATACTAAACAGTAGAACATACAAATTCATCTTTTTCTAGCCTAAGCTACATGAACTATCAACCTATCAGTCCAACAAATTTTCTCCACGCTAATTATCCTCCTCCTCCAACTCTCATCTAAATCAAACCAATGATAGGTCAACTTAATACGAATTCTTCCTTCGAATTAGCAATTATCTCCTCTCAATTAGCTTTAACACAAGTAAAAAACGAACAAAAAAATTTATAAAAAAGGCAAAATAACAGCGAATTCACTAAATCGCAAAAACAACGAACTAAAATTGGAGGTAAATTTGTAATGAAAATAGAGGACCACAAAAATTAGGGCAAAGAAAAGAGGAGAGAGAAAGATAATTAGTTTACACGATGAGTGAATAGCGGCAAGAACACCGCCACAACACACAGAAGACAACCAATAGAGGAAAGAGAGAGATGAGCAGGAATAGCGAACTAAGCGAGGCTCCGGCGAGCCGAGATTATACCACAGATGTCCTCATGATTCACATAAACTATAAATTCTGGAGACATTCACAATCGAAATCAACCTTACAAAGAGCCAAAATCAAATCAAAATTTGAAATTCCAACTTCAATCACAAAAAAAAAAGAGGAGAGAGAGAGTACCGATTTCGTCCGCCGATGAAGATACGAAGGTCAGGAGAAAGTGTCGAAGGAGTGACAGCAGACGAACCGCCAACTCTACTAGTACCGCCTAAAATCAAAACCCTAGAATTACGAAGTTTGTCGTCGGAAATTGCGAAATCAATTTTCGGCTTTTTGAAACGTCTCTCTCCTTAACAGAGCTCGAAAACACCATTAATAACGGCGATGATGAGGTTTTGAAGTGAAGGAGTGAGAGAGGAAGAGAGGAGAATGAAGATTTGAGGATGTGCGGTGCCTAACTTTAGAGAGGAGATAGATGAATGAAGATTTGTGGTGGTCTGGGAGTAAACCCTAGTCACCGAGAATGAGAGAGGAGAGGGACGAATGAGAGAGAAAGAGTGAGGTAGCGCTGAATTTTGTCATTCTAAAGTATAGCCCATCAGCCCACGCGAGAATTAATTATAAAGGGTTGCGGTTAAGGGCTAACCGCAGCCCTTCACTATTAAGGGTTGCGGTTAGCCCAAAAACCGCAGCCCTTAATTACTAAAGGCTGCGGTCTTTGACTAACCGCAGCCCTTCACTATTAAGGGCTGCGTTTTGCAATAAACCGCAGCCCTTGCATCGCAGCCCTTGCGTTTTTTTCCACTAGTGGCACCAGCATCCTTAGTATCTTTTGCTTGAGCTACTTGCATTATTTTGATGACTATATCTCTGTTTTGTGTAGCTTGACATGTTATTGCTCTTTTTTTTGATAATGTCAAAAGGGGGAAGATGAGTATAATACTTAAACTAATGAATGAAATTACTAATGAATGAAATTTGGTATGTTGGCTATTGGATTATGGTGATTGATGTTGTGAATGGTGTTATGTTGATGCATTATTTGAGGGGGAAGTATTATGTGTTTGTCATCATCAAAAAGGGGGAATTTGTTGTGTTTTGAACTTTGAATATTTTGATGATGATAAACACCCTATGCTATGCTATAACATGAATATTTGTAACAGTGATCAAGTTATCAAGATTGGATGATGTGAAGACAAGGAAGTTTAGGTCTAGTTATATTAATTCATGTGTATGCAATGTAATTAACATATTAGAACTTTGTGCTAAAATTAGAAAGGGAGAGTTTTGATAAAACAAGATTTTCGAAAAACAGTTTTAATAAGAAAAAGAATTTTATTTTCGAAAATCAAGTTTAAAAGGAAAAAGATGTTTATTTTCGAAAAACAGTATTAAAGAGAAAAAGAGTTTTCATTTTCGAAAATCAATTTTTGATAAAAGATAAAAGTTTTTTATTTTCGAAAAACATCATAAAAAAACGGTTTTAAAGATTTTTTTAATAAAAAAGGAGAAAAACTGATTTTAAAATTGTGATAAAGTTTGTTTGATAAAAATTGATTTAAGATATGATTTAGAGTTGATATAAGATATGGAGAAATCCTTATCCTATAAGAAAAGAAGGAAATCAGTTTTTATAAAAGATAAAATTGGTTTTTGAATAGAAAAAGAATTTTATCCCTTTATTTTAGGAATAAAAATTGTTCAAAAAGATAATACATCTTGGAGAAGGATTTTTATTCAGTTGATTGAATTATATAAGGGATATAAATCATTGGAGCAAACCACGTTTTCAGATTTGGAGAGATAAAGATTTTGAGAGCTGAAAACGGACTCCCAGAGCACAGTGTACGGCACAGAGTTCTAGTAAGTTAAGGTTTCTAAACAAAGCTTGTAACGATCCTCTATTTGCTTGAATAAGAAGCACGTCTTTGAGGAATCTTTCTTTATGTAATCTTTCATATTATAGAGAGTAGCAATACTTAGGGTTAAGTGTTGGGGAGCGCTACTAGAGTTAGTAGTGGGCCGGGGGAATCGAATTGTATCAAGGGTTTGATATTTTACGATTCAAATAATAAAAGAGTAGTTTGTGTGGACGTAGATCTCAGAGGTGAGATTGAACCACGTTAAATTCTTGTGTCTTATTATTTGATTTCATTGTTTTATTGTTTGATTCATTTTCGGTTGAGCAAAAACATAAATCAGAGATTTTACGAGTGAATAACACAGTGCACGGCACTGTGCCATAAGGGTGTTTTTGCGAAAATCGATTAGATTTAGCCACTCAATTCAACCCCCCCTTCTTGAGTGTCACCTTGAGTTCCAACACTAACCTGATTTCGTCGATCGAAAGATAAATTAATTTTTTTTGCTTTTCTTCGTTAGATCTTCACTTTACCTCGCCAATCTTTGCAGAAACCTTCGGAATAACCGCAGAAAGCAGACTTTATGACTAGGGGTGTTCGCGGTTTGGGTCGGTGCGGTTTGGGATGTAACCCAACCCAAACCACAATTATACGGTTTGACATTTTTCCAACCCAAACCGCACCGCACTTTTGCCCAAACCAACCCAAACCGAATTGCGCAAAACGGTTTGGTGCGGTTTGGTTTGCGGTTTAACCATATTTTGTAATCTAAGAGTAAAAAAAAATTGTTAATAAATATGAAGAGACTAAATAAATATGAAGTTGACTTCATAATTAAACATAAATAATAATTTATCAAAAGTGTCCAAGTTCTTTACCTCAAACTTCTTTTTTTAGTTGTATACTTGTATGCCACCTTGTCAAGTGTATTTAAAAAAAAATTAAAATAGATTAGAATTTTTAAAAAAAATCATATAAAATTGCGGTTTACGGTGCGGTTTCGGTTTACAAAAATTAAAACCCAACCCAAACCGCAAACTGCGGTTTGCTTGAAATCATAACCCGAACCGCAATTTTGAAACCGCAAACCAACCTAAATCGCGAAAAAACGGTTTGGATTGCAGTTTGGTACGGTCCAGACCGCACTCTGAACAGCCCTATTTATGACCTTCAACCGAAAAAACTTCAAAAGTTGGACCTTCGCCGAAAAATTAGAACTCGCAAACTTTTTTATTTAACTTTAAAATTTTAGGAAACTGAGAGGTAGAGAGAAACTGTGAGAGAGAGTAATAAAATTAGATGTGATCAAAATGCGGGCCGGCCCACCACTATTAAAAATCGGCCCACACAACGGGTCGGGCCTGGCCAAATTTCAGACCCTTTTTGTTGCCCAAAGCCCACATTTTCTGGCCAAATATAGCGGTTTTCGACCAAAATCGGACCGGCAAAAAAACATAGACTTAAAACTCATTTTATGCTTGCTCAATGCCCGTCCCAAATCAAAAAAAAAATTCCGGTCCAACTGGTCCCAAAACCATGCCCGAAAATCTACCCAAACTCATGCATTTTTCGGATCGGGCTGGACTACCTTTGATCAGCTCTAGATAAAATTAGGGTTCGTGTTTTGTGAGATAAAGATAGCAGTGAGATAGAGAAAATTAGGGTTTTGGATTTCGTGTTTTGTGAGAGAGACGGAGAACTGAGAGTTAGAGATTAGATAGAAACTGAGAGAGAAAATAAGAAATGGGGGGCAAAAGAATTTTTTTTTGCTCCTAACCATTTTCGGGTTTCTTAGAGGTTTTTGTCTGGATTGTTCACATCAACAAATGAGAATATTCCAAATTTCTTCTTTTTCATTTTACTCTTTTTTGTACCGAACTTAACTTAATTAATAGTTGGATTTTGATCCTTCTTGAATCATGATCATCCATGATATAATATTTTGACCAATAAGAATTGAGATAGACTAATCAAAGATTGCTGAAATTGCTCATTGCTAAGTTACCTAGTATTTAAATTAATGGTTGGATTTTCATCCTTCTCAAATCAATGGTCTTAAATCTAATTCTAGATTTCAACTATTAATAGTTAATTAGTTTAGACTTTTAGTAACTTTAGAATTTATCAAATTAGACAATTAGTATCAAACTATTACTCATTAAGGACTTTAATGTATTATGACTTATGATTTTATGATTTATGGTTTATTGCTTTGCTTTTTTATAGTTTTTAGTTGGTTTTGTAGTGGTTTGAGTTAGTTTATGCTAGTTTATTAACTATTTCCTTTAAGTTGTGCAATTTTCCTCGTTATGTGCATTTTCTTTGGCTATTTTGTTGGATTTAAGAGCTTAGGAGCATGCTTGGAGGACACTAGCACAATCCCAGGGGCAAGAAAATGAAGGAAGGAGCTCAAAAGAGGAGAATAAGGAAGCCCAATCTGACCTAAGGGACTAGGTCAATCAACCCATAGGGTCAACTATGATCCGAGTTCTCGGGTGGATTATAACCAGCCCAAACTTTTTGTTTTATCTCTCTTCTCAAATATAAAATCTAGCCAAATCTCTATTATATAAGGGAAGGGGGAGTAAATGGTGTCCACATGAAATGACCCCCTACCCTTACTCTCACAATAAATCATGTAATTATTAATAAAGAATAAATTTATAAGCAAAAAATCAACCATATTCAAAAAGTCAAATAATTACCTATTTGACATAATTGTCAATCAATACAAGTTTTAAAAAATATTACATTTAACATTGATTCCAGATCTTTGAATAATGAGGAAAGTTGTTATATGAAGGGAAAAAAAACCTTGAAACTACAATTCAAAAATATTACTCCATACAATACAAACACTATTATTTTACTTAAAATCTGAATTACAATTAAATTAAATTCTTATGTAACATACATTCATAGTTCGTCATCCCTATAACAAGTTCGTTCAACTTTGTGCAAATCGGATATCTAACAAACTATCAAACAATTTCAAGTTGATATACAGTCGAAAAATTGACAATTTATTGCTCTGTACATATTGCATTTAATCCCTCTGAACATTGTCATGTACGAAATCGTTGTTTTTTTTAATTACAGCCTAAAGATCATGAAAAAGTATGTGTTGATCATGAACAAGTTGACATTGTATCAAGTGCATAACTCTTTAATATAAAGGAAATGGGTGATATGATATATTATAACCCTATGAACAATTAATAAGTAACCTTTAGATTTAAAAACTAAAGCGCAAAACTTTGAATTCACGCACGCATTGCGTGCATAAAATGCTAGTATTTAATATTGGATTGGTTCCTCCCGTAATTCCAAAGAAGAAGAACAAAAGTGAACGGAGGCCGAAATATATAAGATATCATTATACATAAAGTTTCTATTTCAAAATCCAACTAAACTAAAAAATCTTACATAATTATCTTTATCTTAAGTTTAATCTTTATTTATTATCCCCAAATAGAATCTTGTTGTATTATATATATTTTTTTTAATGAAATGTTGAAATTCTTAACTTATGCCTTGTGGCATAGGTTAGAAAAATCCATATTAGAAAAACAATATATGGAAATATTAGGATAATACATTTGTACTTATATGTGGCAACATGTGCCTTATATTCGAGGGGTTAGAGCATTCTTGACAATGAACAAAAAATTGGTTCATGCCCTTAAACCATTTTTTTTTTGCTTAATCATGAATATAGAAATGATTCGTGCGTTAATAGAGGTTGAAGTAGTCAGAAAAACGAATGGTTCGTTTGTAAATTCATCTCGCCAAGATGGCGTTGGGAAGGAGAAGAAAATCAGATAAATGAACCAAACACGCAACATGTCGCGTTCGGAATGGCTGGTCCATCGTTACAAACGAAAAAGCAAATGCGTGTCTGCTGGAATTCTGACGCACGTCAAAATTGCTGGCAGCCCATTTGGAATACGCCATTTGGCAGCATCCCATTCGTTCTTTAATTATTAACCTTACAAGTTTTGTAACATTTGGCAGCATCCCATTCGTTCTTTAATTCATACTTTTTCATTCTCTATAAATAGACACCCATTTTACTATACTTTACTCACAATTTCAGTTTTCTCTTCTCCTCCAATTATCATTTCTCTCTAAAGATAATTTACCTTTAGCTTGCAACCTTTCAAAAAAAAAAACTTCATAATTATGGATTCTAATTATCCTTATTAAAAATCTAATCCTAATCCTAGTACAAGACACAAAAATTGCCCAACAAATCGACAACAAAACACAAACCAAAACCTCGTAAATTACTATCAAAATCTTAATAATCATCCGCAAAACCACCCAAATTACCCAAAAAATAATCCACCAAGTTATCCGCAAAATCTCTCAAATTATACTAACCCTATAACCTATTAACATACGTATATAGTTCTCAATTTTCTTTGTTATCAAGTTCCTCTGTTCTCAACTTTCTCTGTTCTCAATTTTCTTTGTTCTCAACTTTCTCTCTCTTGTTGACCCACTCATCCTCCGCCGTCATTTTCTCTCTCCTGTTCACACAAACAAAATAATCAATCATGCATCATATCGATATTCTCAAACGTTTGACTGAAACAGACTTTGTTAACTACATTCCGGGTGTCAGATTTCATCCCTCTGATAGGGAATTATTAGAGTATTTAAGACTCTACCTTCTCCACCCAATTGAATTTCAAGAATGTAAATTTTTCCCAGTTTTCCAAACGACAGTAGATGTAATTCACCCTAGAATGGTGGAAGATATATAAAATTACATAATTTTCTTGATTTTCTTGATGGTTTTCTTTCTTTTTTAAATTTTTTTTTTTTGGGTTGCCAATGTAGAAGAATCTCCATTTCATACTTCAAATTTGGCATGTTATTTTGTCGCAAAAAAAGTTGTGAATCCAACTAGCCAAGTACAATCTTTAAAGAGAAATCACCTTCGTGATGTAATGTTTGATGGAAATATGAAGGGGAGTTGTTTCTGCCATTACAATTTGTAATGGTGCATAGAAGAAATTCAGATTTACAATGCTAAAGAATTTCCTGAAGAGTATGTTGTATATCGTGTAACTCCTCCTATATACACTTTGTTGGTGAATGCTCCAATTCCAGGGAATGACAATGAGGATCAAGTACAAAATTTTGTTGGTGAATTAGAATCTGAAATATAGTTTTAGATAATGCTTTTTTTTGGCTTAATCTAGTAACAAAATAAATTTTTGTCATCTCATGTTTTGTATATGGAGTTGTAAAACTTGTAATTGTAAAGTTGTTTTGTATACTGTGTAAAACTTGTAGTTAAAGTTGTTTTGTATACTGTAAATGTGATTGTTTTCATATAAAAGCAATGGGAATTTGCCATATTTTCTTGGTTTGCCAACTTTTTTTTATGTATGTCTTAATTAATATTTTGTTCTTAATTCTAATTTTGACTTTGTGGAAATTGATTCTTGAACTTGCTATTGAGTTATGCAATAGCTTTAGGAGGTGCCAAAGCATCAACATCACTCCTTGGAGTGCCTCTAGGGCATAATTCTTCATTTCTCAATGGGCCTGCTTTTGCACCTCCACGTATTATAGGTATTAGGGAGGCAATCTGGTGTGGAAGAACAAATGCGACATCCAAAGAGGGTATTTAGTGGTTTAATGTTTTGGAACTTTCACTTCCAGATAGTTCACCAGCATGATCACCCATTATTAATTTTGTTTGGATGGTTGGTTTAGCTTTAGCCATTTAGTGATTTAGGAAGGGGAGATTAGTAACGTGGGATCCTTCATCCTTAGCTTGTTTGGATAATAATTAATAGGTATAGGAAGGGGAAATAAAGGGACAAATGAGTTTCGTCTTCCTTCCTTGTCTAACCAAATGTCTGCTTCCCCTTCCCCTCCAGTTCTCCCTCCCTTCCCTTTCCCTTTCCCTTGGATATTTTTATCCAGATTTAATGTAGATATTGGAACTCGGTGCTATTTGGTATTAACGCTTCTTTCGTGATTGTTTACATATAGGCTCCGGTTGGTAGGGCGTAAAATATTTTTATGAAAAACTGTTTTCCTCTATTTTCAATTTTTCATTGTTTGGTTTGCAAAAGAGAGGAGTAAAACCATTTTCTCTAGGAGTAAAACTATTATTTACACATACGTTATGCTCATTTTTTGTTGCTTCATCAACCATAATCTTGTGAAACTGAAATGCTACTGAAGTTCTATGTCATCATCATATAGTTAGCACTTGGTGTTCTTTAAATTCTAGAGATGAAGAAATGGCTCTCAGTTTTATAAATAAAAATGACTTGTTCTGACTACTGCTTTGTTAGGAACCTTTGCGCCCATTAGTTCTGGGTGGTGACCATTCAATATCTTTATAGATATTTTACATCTTGATGCCCATCCAGATATGAGATATCTATCCTATTCCTATATTTGAAGGAAACAAGTATTTTCATGCATCTTCTTTTGCCCGTATAAATAATGGAGGGTGGCTGGCTATGCACGGAGGTTGTTGCAGGTAACGAGAGTTTTATTGTTCTTCCTTTTCTTCCAAATGTACTTTTTAAAAGAACAAATAGATTTTTCATTTTACTGTGCTGCTTGTCATGTATGTGAAATGGAATTTGTCATCCTTTGGTAACCAGTTATACACTCATCAGTTGGTCTTGCCCATAAAAAACAAGATTGACTATGTTCACTACTCACTAGTTTCATCTTGTATGTTTAGACCATTGATTGTATAGGTAGACATTGTAGATTGCTCGATTCTTGCAGCAAGTAATCAAATATCTATGCCATGAGTTTTTTGGTTATGATGTCAGACCCTTTAGTCATTATCCTTGCTATATTTTCGGATACCGGGTGGGGATACTGTTTTGACTAAGGGCGTACTCTCTTTGTTTCTCGTAAATTTAGACCGTGTATACTGTTTTGACTAAGGGCATACTCTCTTTCTTCCTATCTATTTTTCTTGAATGAGATGTCTTGATTATCGAGCCATATTATGACCTTGAATTATTATCAGCAAAACATCATCATGTGGGATCTTGTTAGATTTGTTTCAATTGTACTTTCAAAGTATCAAATTTTCATATTATGATGATGTAATTAAGGACATTAATGATTTAAGTTTGCATTGAAAATTGTGAAAAAGTAACTAGGAAGAGCAAAAAGAACGTAGGTAGTATATCAACACTCTTTGTAGTACTATATTTTTTTTGGGAATATTATCTCAGATAACCCTGACATATAGGCCTTTTTTCCCAAATAACCCTGACATTTTCACCTCTATCTCGGATAACCCTAAACTCGTATTTTGTCATTAAACTTGACGGAATAACTAACGGCGTTAACTCTTTGACATTTATAATTAACAACCTAATCTTTTAAAAGAAAAAAAACCATTTGTGTTCATCATCCCCTTCACTCTTGTTCTTCATATCATGTCTTCATCCTCTCACTCTCCTCCACCTCCACCACCACCTCCACCTGATTTTCTCTCTCCTCCTCCATTCCTCTGCTTCACCACTCTCTCTTCTCCATCACCCCCTGATTTTATCTCTTTCTCTCTCCTCCCTCAACGTCTCCTTCCCAGACCTTCGTCTCCACCATCACGCATCCACCATTCCTACCCAGAAATTTCGACCGAAGAAATGCAGATTTGGAAGCTCGAAATTCTACACAAAAATGGAGAAATTTCGACCTAAGAAATGCAGATTTGGAAGCAGACCGATGATTTGAGCAGAACAAACTAGAAATGAAGTTGCAAAAGAAGAAGATGATGGTGCTCATGATGAACCGATTTCGAAGCTTGTAGAAGAATATGATTCTCATGTAAATTTTTTGCTCTATAAATTTGATGTTGTAATTGGGTTTTTAATGTGCTTTTGGATGATTCTCCAATTGTTGATTGCATCTCAATGTTTAGAATTCCCGTTTTTCTCTTCTTCTTTTTTTACTTTGAGATCTGAATTAATTTTTTTTACATGAATTTGATTTTATTTATCTCAACCGTCCATTCATGTTTTTACATTTTTTTGTGTGGTTTTAGCTGCTCATGGAATTAGTCTTAAGATTGATTTATAATATTTTCTCCTGTATCATTAATGGAGTATACTATTGGCTATGACTTTAGATCTTGATGGGTTGACAACTATAAAACTTGGCTCAACTTACATGAATTTGATTTTATTTATCTCAACTCTCTCGCTTTGGTATCTGTTGGTTTCCGATCTGTAGAATGGTGTTGGTTAGTGTTTTGGGTATGTTTTGATTTAGTTTGAGAAAGTGAAATCACATATATGAAGGTATACGCACAGGGGTTTGTTGCCTCCCAGACACGTGCTGCACATTTATGGTGAAGGAGAAGGTGGAGGAGGTGAAGGAGAGGAGATGAGAGAGAAAATCATGGTGGTGGAGGAGGTGAAGGAGAGGAGATGAAGACATGGAGTGAAGAACAGGAGAGAGGAAGATGAAGAACACAATTTTTTTTCTTTTAAAAAATAGGTTTTTAATTACAAACGCCAAATAGTTAACGTCATCAACCAATCCGTCAAGTTTAATGATGAAATACGAGTTCAGGGTTATCCGAGATAGGGGTGAAAATGTCGGGGTTATTTGGGAAAAAGGTGTATATGTCAGGGTTATCTGAGATAATATCCCTTTTTTTTTTATGCAAACGAAGGAAATACATCCTAAAAGAAAAGAAAAGATCTGAAAACAACTACAACTAGAAACAAAAACAACCAACTACAGCTAAGGAGGAATCAAGCGAGGGAAAGCCACTCCTCAAGCATCCTCATCTAACAAACTACTAAGAGCTACAGGAATATCCTCCAAGATTGAAATCTCCAGAGTTTGAGCCACTCCAACGTTGGCGAGCCAATCAGCAACACGGTTTCCTTCTCGATAGACATGAATTAACTTAACCTCCCAATCATCTTTTTGTAACAAGCCCCTGCAATAATCAATTATGTGAGCACACTCACCAGCATTTGTAGTTTGATTCTTAATAGCTTGAACACACGCAAGGTTGTCCATTTGCACAACAAGTTTAGTAATGATCAACTCCCTTGCTAACTTCAATCCACGAGCAAGTGCTTTCATTTCAGCTCTAAAAGCGTTGCAGCACCCAAAGTTCATAGACATAACTGAGACTAGCGTCCCACGAGCATCTCTTATTACAGCTCCTCCACCAGCCGGTCCTGGAGCACCTTTAGCAGCACCATCGGTATTTAATGCATACCAACCATCAGGTGGAGGGTTCCAGGCAACATGAATCTCTTGGCTTCGTGTAACTGAATTCGTGTTAGACAGGATGGGGTTCTGCAAAGCTCGCATAGTTTCATCAAATCTGACCTGTAGAAACGCACCTATGTCTACTGGTATTACATCACTACGCTCAAAAACGTAGCAATTCCGCCATCTCCAAATCCACCACAATGCAATACAAAAATATGTAGGCCATATAGGTTCATTTGAGTTGTCAGTATACTCAAGATTATCAGTGAGCCATTGCTTAATATTTCCATGAAAAAATGAGGGGACATGGCTAGGCCCACCAATGATGCGCCAAACACTACGTGCTGCTGGGCAGTCACGAAGAATGTGGAGTGTTGTTTCTTCCATATGCCCACAAATGTAGCACTTAGGATTATCGGTGAGCTTGCGTTTGAAACGATTAGCATTACCCAATAAACGATCATGACAAGTTAACCAGAGGAAAGCACGTATCCTCTGTTGCATAGGTGCTGTCCAGATTAGGTCCCAAATGCTATCTTCATACTCACTTGTGTCTAGTCTAATAATTTGCAAAGCTGATTTTATAGAAAATTTACCTTTTTGGGAATTCCCCCAGTAGAGTAAATCTCCCACTTCTTGATTAATTTTCAGTTCATGAGCTTGTATGAGTTTGAGAGTATCTTGATGGAAGAAAGGGGAGAAGATATCCCACTTCCACCCGAAACCAACTTCCCACATATCTTCTACAGTAGCCCCTAGGAGCTCTTGAGGGACCGGACAAGTAGTGAGATCAATTAGAGGTTTGTTGGCAACCCATTTGTGATCCCAAAATAACGTGGTCGACCCATTCCCAACAGCCACCCGCATCCCTTCACATAGAAATTTTACGTTCTCGGTAATGCTACGCCAAACATTAGATGCTATATGATATTACATGAATTGTCTTAATTTTCTAAAACTGTCATATTGTTGTTTGAATTGTTCAGGTAGTCGGTATAAGATCAATAACAAGTGAAGTTCGGGGGCAAGGAAAGAAATTTGGTGTGGAGCAATATGAAATGCGAACATTTTCAAGGGGACCGTCAGTACTTGGAAAATTTGGTCTCTTTTTATCTCTCATTTATGCTAAGGGGTCGTTTGATTCAAGATATGGAATGGAAAGGGAATGGATATAAATAGAGGATGGGAATGGTAAGAAAAATAGTTACCTTTATTGAGTGTTTGGTTCAAGCCAAGGAATGGAAATGAATGGTAACCATTACCTTCAAGTAATGGATTTTGTTACTTGAGGTGGAGGGGAAGGTAACAAATTGGGGGAATTCATTACCATCAAGTAATGGTAAGGGATTGATGAGGGGTTGAACCAAACAAGAAGAAAGGGAATCGGTAATTGATTCCGTTTCTTGAAGCCCAAAAATAGTGAACCAAACGACCCCTAAGTGGTTTACCCACTTGTTAATTTGGTCTCTTCCGTCACTACCACTACTTTCACCCTAATTACCACAGCTCCGAGCGAGAAGATCGAGCCGATGACTCGGGAGCAACATGTCCAGCACCATACCAATATATCCAACCTGAAGTTGGCTCAAAGTACCCCAAATTTTATAGGATCTCGTGATTAATCATTACTTGATTGAGGTTCTATAATTAGAAAGATTTAAGTTATACTTTTGCATCTAGTGTGTTATGTCACCCTCTGTTTACAGTTCATATTTTGCTTTTTTTCCCTTGCTTGCACTAAAGTCAACAATTTTACTTTTTTTTTTTTAAGGGAAACAATTTTAGTTCTACAATCTCTTGAGTTAACAGAGAAATATTACATGTGTGTATTATTTAAGAAGTATATATCAAGTTCTATGTATAATACTATAATGTATGTGTATAATGTATGTATATAATCTACAATTGTTGCAGAGAGTGTAGAACAAACTTGTCTTTGTCATTCTCATTCTACAGCAAGATCAATCAGCCATACCGTATGACTATGCATCAATCTCAGGCCCTGGATATGCAGGTAAGCTCATTATTCGCTTGTCAACTACTGGACCTCCAACTGTGAAATGGTAGAGACTTTGATAGTCTGATCCCTTCAGGCCAAGCACCTCATGTACTGCAAAGAAACACAGCACGCGTTTAACTACTTGCAGCCATGCGACAAAAAAACATTCATGTACATACTACAATTAAACACTCCTTTGGCTTTCAAGAACCAAATATATCTGCCTCAACAAAAGTTCTACACTCTCCCTGTCCTCTTGACTGCTAGATTACAGAATAGAGGCAAATACTAAGTAATTAGATCTAAAAATCAACATCTAAGAGTACCAATACAAAGAGAAAAGAGAGCAAGAGGGGAGAAAAATATAGCTATACCAGGATCGTCATGAAAGCAGCCAATTCCCGTGGCAGATATGCCCACTGCATGAGCCTCTAGGTAAAGCACTTGTCCTAGAACACCAGTCTCCCAGAACAACCGAGGATACATCCAAGCACCCTTCGCCTGCAACGTGGGCTCAAAATGCGCTATCATGCCAAGACTGAAACACCCATCACTAGCAATATCCTGTTTCCAAATTCAGATGGGAATTAAAAAAGAGTTTCTACCACATCTAGTCGCTACTGCAGATACTATCCAGATTCTTACAAGGCATGAAATAGGTCTCCTATTCTGTTAATAGAATGCCTTTTTCACTCCTTTCTCTCTCCCAGTTTTTTTTTCTCTCTAATCCTGCATCATTCCCTTTTAGCAGGCTAAACTGAACGCTACAGCACCTCCCAGCTCACATCAGATGATTTTACTAACTTAGGATCTTTTGCCGACATCCTATCATTCATTCAAATAGTTTTTTGCTTAATCAATATAGGTACCAATAGATTATGATGTAGAGATCAGTCTTCTAGGACATTTCTGTGGCATATGGAGGGAGAAATAGATATACTTTACTACAAGATACACAAAGATATCTATCTAAACCAATAGGACTCTTCTAAAGCACAAAGTACTTTTAACTTTATAAATGATAAAAATGAAAAACTGCTAATTTGCAACTGTACGTCTGTACCTGATGGCATGAAAGCCTTTTCGAGAGCTCCTTACAGTCACCAGGAGCAAGTTCATAGAGAGGAAGATCGGCAGGGCAACCCTCCGGTCTCTTCCACGTAAACTCTGGACTCATAGCTTTCCTAAGATCATCGAGATGATTTTCATTCCTCACCAAGAAATACAAACCTTTAGGCAAACCCGATACTCTATGAACAAATAAAGCAGCATGCACTTCACTATCCCAAGAGAGAGCCCTAAATGGCAATGCCAACTGTTTGCCTTGCTTCTCTCCACTCCTTGATCCGGAGGGGAGGCAATGCAATAAAATCTGGTAAAATGTATCTCTATGAATTACAGTTTCTCCATCCATATCTACCGCACTCCTCCTCTTCCTAACCACCTCCCTAAGTGTTAACTCCTTATACGAACTATCACTACAAACACCACTGCATTGGAAAGGATCAATCATCAACCTCTCACCTACTGATAACGGCTTCTTCAATGCTTCGGAAGTCCTATAAATCACATCCCAAACTACATGCTCTTTACTCAATGTATTAGGCTTCCCCTTCCACCCCAACTTTGAAAATTCCGATATCCTCGAGCTCAATTCCTCGAAATCCACATCAAACCCTGCCTGTACCCCGCGGGGAAAAACCGCCAACACACAATCCGGGTGCTCAAACTCAATCTCCGGGAACTTACCCTTGACGGGGCGACTAGGAATCGGCAACTTAGGAAAAGACTCAAGCCCTAACAATTTCTCCAAGTCATCAAACCCTAACCCATCAAGCAACTTAACATCCCAACCAAGCCCAGCAGCTGCCATAGCAACAGCAGCAATAGCATGCCCAACATCATGATTACAATACCTAAATGCCCTTTCCCCATACTTCCAAGCTTCCCTCCAAAAAATGGAGGAAAACCCAACAAAAAAACAATCATCAGGTAAACATTCATCAAAAAACCCAGTTGGAATTTCAGCCCTAATCTCTAATCCATGTTCTTTAGGTGCATAATGTGCAACAAAACCCGAATTCGACAACGACCCAGTTGCAGGAGCAATGAGATAAGCCTCAGTAGGGTGCAAATTCCCACTACTAGGGTTCACCCTAAGAGACCAAGTTGAAAACCCAGTAGTCTTCCAAGCAGATAAAGCTAAAGAATCATAAAAAAGCTGAGAAATTGATGAAAAAGAAATGGGTTTTGGAGGAGATAAAGATTGAAAAACAGAAGAGTATAAAGTTTCACCTGAAACTAAATTTTGTTCTTCAATTGGAAAATGTTGGAGAGAAATTAAAGGAGCAAAATTATACCTGCGAAATGGGTTAGGTTGGTTTGCCCAATCTAAACGACCAGGACCTCTAGCATAGTTAGTGAAGTGATGTTTTGTTTGTTGGTGGTAATTTAAGGATTGTAAAAGGTGGGTTTTTTGTTGTTCTTTGAGTTCTTCCTCTGTTATTGAAGATGAAGAAGAAGAAAGTAACATGATGAAGTTGAGATTTTTGGGGTTAGGTTTTTGTTTGGAGATTGAAGGGAGGATGAAGAAGGGGAAATGGTGGTGATGATGGTGGAGAGAGAGAGAGAATCTGGGGAAGAAGAAGTGACATTGCATTGCGTTAAAGTTGAAGTTGAAATTTTTCTAGAGGTTTGAAGGCTCCATCAACCGTTTGTAACGGTGGTTGAATGTTCCAGATTGGTGATTTGAAGTTCATATCGGGTCGGATCGAACCCAACGTAAGAGTTATGTGAGATATAATTAGATTTGTCTTGTCTTGTAGTATGTCAATATTAAATCTTTATAATTATTTATGATTCAAATCTCAAGATGATATTGGCCAAATATGTGCATTGGAAACTATGCAAAAGACAAATATGAACAACAAAAGCAAACAAAGAGAATACTAATTGTTTCAGTATGGAACTTGTGACCCGTTTCTCCCCATTTTATTTCTGACTCGGTTCAATTCGCTTCGGTTCGCTCCTAAATTATTATCATTACTATTAATTGGTTATAATTTAATTCGGTTCGCTTAATTCGGTTCGGTTGTTTTATCGCCAAGAGGTAATGCGCCTTATAGAGGTGAAAATTTTACACAAACAAAAAAATGTTCATATTGAATGTAAGCTAAAAAGTTCTCGAGATATCGTCAAAAGATGCGAGAAGGTGTATGCACCCAAGTCAATGATCCAATAATAAGTATTTTATGCGTCGTGTGTACAACAAATTTATTGTCAGATCAGTTCACTTTTAGCCAAAATGGATTAATTTTAAGTCAAAATGTAGAGGTGATTATGGACGGGCCGGGTTCGGGTTGGGCCGGGCAGTGAAAAAAATTGCCCATTGGTCGGACCGGGCCAAAATCCGGGCCTTTTGTTTGTGCCCAAAACCCGCTATTTCGAGCCGGACCGAGCGAGCTTTTTGGGCCAAAATCGGCCCGGCCCAAAAATTGAAAAGTCATTTTTGGCTTGCCCCAAAGCCCGCCAAAAAAAAATTCGGGCCGGCCCGAGCCCGACCGCGGCCCAAAAAAATCTGCACAAACCCGACCCAAAATCGGTCCGGGCGGGAGTTGATCAGCTCTATCAAAATGGGTCACTTTAAAATTTAAAATGGGTCACTTTTAAACAAATGTTAACTATTAACCACAAATGAGTCACTTCTATACCAGCATAAGTCACCAATTCAGGCAAAAAGTTATCCCTGTTTGACAGATAACTTTTTACCTTAAATAGTTCACTTCTATATAAACAACTCATTTAAGGTAAAATATTACCCTATTATATAAGTAAGTTTTATAAATCGGCCAAACCTTTACCACTAGTACGCGGATATGTTTCACCATTTTGTGATGATCCAAATGGTGTCATGTCTCGGGAGTCGGGACTCGGGACAATATATGCAATTGGACAATGTTGTACTACTAGTACGCAGCCACCAATTTAAAAACTTAAAGCACATATTTTTTTTCGTCAGCTCCACGGCTCCACCTCTGTTACCATTCCTCTTTCTCTCTCTTTAAATTCCTACGCCTCCATCATTCATCATCTCTTCGTCTTTTATCTTCTTATCCTTCCTCCATATCTGATTCTCTCAACGTAAGCAGGTACAATTCATATACCCTTCTTTCTCTTTTTATTCATTACACGTTTTCTTTATGATGTTTGAAAAATAGATGGAACAAAAAGGTGGTTCATTTATGAGATTCTACTCATTTATATGCAGTTTATGTTTATGTTTGATTTATCTATGGTGTATTATGTATTGTTTTCTTTTTTAAATTTTAGTATCTATGGTTCTGGGATTTTTTTGTGGGTTTCAGTGTTGGAGTTCAGTGTATGTGTTTTTTGGCCTTCAATTTTGTGAACTAATCTTGATTATTTTTGTGGGTTTGTTGTACTGGAGTTCAGTGTGTTGGATTTTGTGCCTTCAATCTTATGGATTAGAATTTGAGTTCATTGGTATGTCGAATTCCGGGTTATGATGAAATAGTTACTCGATTAATTTGAATTTAAGATCATCATTTGGTGATTCTGCAATAAAAACAATAACTTCTAGATGCGGGAAAAAGGTGGGTGATGAGGACATCAGGTTCTCTTCTTAGAAGCCAAAATCCATAAGTGCTTTTTATTTTTTTTTATTTTTATTTTTGTTAGTAAGAATTGCTCCCAAAAATGTATACAAGGGGTATAAATTTCGTTAATCAAATGATTTTATATCACCTGAATGTCTTCTTGGTTGATTATTAATAGTCCATCCCGGTGATTGATCAATCATAATAGCAGTGATTCAAATTGATCAATAAAGACTAATCCCATTTGCTATATGGCATGCTAGTAAGTAGTAACACAGTGACATAGGGGTAAAGAAAGGGGAGAAGAACTGTTGCTTACTGACGGTCTTCTCGATCAAGTTTTATTAGTGAGTAGCATAGTTAATTATCTGATGGTTTTGTTATATATGCAGTAAATGGATTAGAGATTGGCTCTAGCACTGTGTTGCAAAGAGTTTATTATTATTTATCTTAAAAAGTTCCCCTCTCCTTACAGGTGCTGAGCTCCTTGTGTAGTCATGCAGCAGGTTGCGAGGAGGGGAATTCATTTCATGCAGAAACTGAATGCTGCAAATGTTCCCAATGATTTGATCGAAAAAGGCCAAAATAGAGTTATAGATGCCTCCCTTACTCTCATTCGTGAGAGGGCGAAGCTCAAGGTTGTTCAGCTTTCTATACTAGGATTCCTTATACTTTCCTTAGTGCTAGATTCTAATGACCAAATCTCACATTTCTAAAACTTTGTTTATACACTTGACTTTAGTTAACAATTTCAGCTTTACATTTCTTGCTGTGTGTTAAAATTTAGTTGTTGTTCTAGGGGGAGTTTGTGCGGGCATTAGGAGGTGCCAAAGCATCAACTTCACTCCTTGGAGTGCCTCTAGGGCATAATTCTTCATTTCTTCAGGGGCCTGCTTTTGCACCTCCACGTATTAGGGAGGCAATCTGGTGTGGAAGCACAAATGCGACAACTGAAGAAGGTATTTTCATCATTGATATTTCATTGTTGGTAAATGCCATGTAGGTGAAAACCTTCCATGAAAACTATTCGGCACTATGTGTGTATAATCAAATAAGTAATTACTTATGACAGTTTTATTTTGATATCTGGTAAGAATGATTGAAATGTTGATATCTATTGCACTTACATATTGATTTGCTACTTGGCTGCCATTAAAATTCTGATCTGCTGCAGGCAAAGAACTTAATGATCCTCGAGTCCTGACAGATGTTGGCGATGTTCCTGTTCAAGAGATCAGAGATTGTGGAGTGGATGATGATAGATTGATGAACATCATCAGTGAGTCAGTCAAGCTAGTCATGGAAGAAGTAAGCCATCTTTTGTGATCTTCCCAGCTTACAAGCAATTTAATTTGTTCTCAAGAGTCAAGACTTTATGCTATGTAGTGGTTTAATCTTATGCAACTTTCACTTCCAGATAGCTCACCAGCATGATCACCCATTTTCAGACCGGGGGAGGGGGGTTAGTTTAAATAATAACTTAATCAGTACTAAATTATGCATGCTTGCAAAGTTGGGTTTAATCTGATGAGAACCAAAATAGTATAAAAACATCAAACCAAAGTCAAGACAACCAAATTCTAGGACAAAAGCTGGACACAGCAACCAAAGAACACTTAGGTTTCTCCAGCAACTGAGCTTCTTCATAGGTTGCTCTTCTACTTTTTTGTCACTGTTTGCAGTCTTGCAACTCCTCTGACCTTCCAAATGTGCTGCTAAGTTCTTTCTTCTGTTGTAGATAATATAACAAAAAAAATGAATAAGGAAAAAAACCATTTTTCTGGACACTTGCAAACACTGGATGCTGTTTATGGACAGTGCCATATGCCTTTTACCCTTCACTTCTGCTCAGAGCTCATCCAGAAACTGATCTCATGCATCCCTCCATGCTAGGTCTCACATCCAACAATCTTGCAAAGACTTTCATTATCTTGTCTCCAGATAAAAAATAAAACAATAGACGAAGAAATGTTCGTAATCAAGGTGCTTATTTGCCGGGTCGTGTTTGTGATTCTTATTTTTGGTGGTTGTCTTTTCTTTCTTAAGTTTTGAAGTCACTTCACATGCTTCAATGGCCTGCACCTTTACCATTCGTCTGCATGAGCCATATGGATAAAAGAGAAAGGAAGGAGAAGAAGGACCTAAAGGGTTTGATTCTCTCTTGTTTGGATGGTAGGTTTAGTCGTTTAAGAAGGGGAGAAAAGGAATGTGGGATCGTTTTCTTAATTACAGGGTTTAGTTGTTCCTTGTTTGGATGGTAGGTTTAGGAAGGGGAAAGAAAGGGACTATGGGGATTCATTTTCCTTCCTTGTTTAATGAACTATCTGCTTCCGAAGTTGAAAGGAGTCCTCCCTTCCCCTCCAGTTCTTCTTTTCTCCCTCCCTCCCCTTTCCCTTAAATATTTTTATCCAGATTTAGTGTAGATGTTGGAACTCGGTGCTCTTTGGTATTAACGTTCCTTTCGAGATTGCTAATATGTAGTGGTCATGTGAGTTTGTGACTAGGCATATGAATATATGATGAGGAGCTCTTCGGCCTCATCTGCAATTTTGAAATCTATTTCTTTGCATTTCTACCTGATTTCTTGCTCTATCCTCCTTTGGCAATCTTTTTGTCGAGGTGTCTTCTGAAAGATAGCATCTGGCATGCCCGCACGGGAGTGCATGGGTGCTACTTCTATTAGGTAGATTCATATTGGAATCCCTTCTTTCTTCCTCTCCTACTTCAATCTGGTGTTCTTGGTTCTACAGTCACTTGTTTCCCAAAGCCAGAGGCAATGTCTGTTCTTCACAGTAGTACTCTATGCTCATTCAGTATTTTTGGCTTTTAGTTGCTTCATCAACCATGATCTTGTGTAACTGAAATGTCACTGAAGTTCTATGTCATCATCATATAATTAGCACTTGGTGTTCTTTAATTTCTAGAGATGAAGAAATGGGTCTCAGATTTATAAATAAAAATTACTTGTTCTGAGTTCTGACTACTGTTTTGGCAGGAACCTTTGCGTCCATTAGTTCTGGGTGGTGACCATTCAATATCTTTCCCGGTTGTCAGAGCTGTGTCTGAAAAGCTCGGAGGACCTATAGATATTTTACATCTTGATGCCCATCCAGATATCTATCATTTATTTGAAGGGAACAAGTATTCTCATGCATCTTCTTTTGCTCGTATAATGGAGGGTGGCTATGCACGGAGGTTGTTGCAGGTAACAAGAGTTTTATTGTTCTTCCTTTTCTTCCAAATGTACTCTTTAAAAGAACAAATAGATTTTACTGTGCTGGTTGTCATGCATGTGAAATGGATTTGTCATCCTTAGGTAACCAATTACACTCTCATCAGTTGGTCTAGCCCATAAAAAGACAAGATTGATTACTTTTACTAGTTTCATCTAGTATGTTTAGGCCATTGATTGTATAGGTAGACAAATAAATATTATAGATTGCTCGATTCTTGCATCAAGTAATCAAATATCTAAGGGGTCGTTCGTTATCGTTTTCTGTTTTTTTGAAAACCAAAAACAAAAATATGGAAACCAGAAAAAGTAGTTTCCATTTTTCTGTTGTCAGTTTTCAAAATTGACCTTTTTGGTATAAGTATGACTAATTTTAAGTTTATTATACCCCTTATATCATATAACTTTTATATTCATAAAACCAAAAACAGGGAACTTACAGTGATGCCGAACGGGCCCTAAGCGATGAGTTTTTAGTTCTGATGTCTGACCCTTTAGTCATTATCCTTGCTATATTTCCGGTTACCGGGCGGGAATCAAGAGTGCTTTTGCTGTGTAGAACTTCAGTAGATCTCAAAAGAAAACCATCAACATCTGCCCTTTGCCTACTGCTGGGATAAGTATACATTGTCGTTGTACCTTGTTTCTCGTAAATGAAGACTATATACACTGTTTCTACTAAGGGTATACTCCTTTTGTTCCTATTTATTCTGCTTGAATGAAATATCTCGATTATAGAAACAAATTATGACCATGAATTGTTATCAGCAAAACAGTATCATGTGGGATCTTGTTACATTTTTTCTAATGCTTGTTTTCGAAATATCAAATTTTCAATTTTTTTTATGAATATGTAATTGAGGACATTAATGATTAAAGTTTGCATTGAAAATTGTGAAAAAGTAGCTAGGAAGAACAAAAAGAACATAGGTAGTATATTAACACTCTTCTTAGTACTATATGATATTACATGAATTGCCTTACTTTTGGCATGAGAATGAAGCCTGAAACTGTCGTATTGCTGTTTGAACTGTTCAGGTCGGTATAAGATCGATAACAAGTGAAGGTCGGGAGCAAGGAAAGAAATTTGGTGTGGAGCAATATGAAATGCGAACATTTTCAAGAGACCGCCAGTACTTGGAAAATTTGGTATCTCTTTTTATCTCTCATCTATGCTTAGTAATTACCCACTTGTTAATTGTTATGCTGTTAATATGTGTGCTTGCAAGTGAATATGCAGGAATACATGTTTTACTTTCTAATGTTGTTGTTTGACATTCTGGGTTCAATCCTGTAATCACTACTTGGATTCCTTTTGCTTCCTGAATAATCTTTTTGGCTTGAAACAACACTCATTTGTATACTAAAGCTGTTGTTTTCATGATGTTTTTATGAAATTCTGTTATAGGTATAACATTGCACATTCTCTAGATGGAGGTCCGTCTCAAACATTTTGGTGTCTTTGTGCTAGTTTTATACTTTAGGCCCGAAAAAGATGAGATTATGTACCATAAATAATGTAGGAAAACATGGGACCTCAAAGGTTTAAGAGAACTCCCTCCTATAGTCGTATACGGACTGATAGGCCAACTATAACCTTTGTTAAATTTTGTGCATATAATTGTACATATAACATGTATTTTTGCAATAGAAGTGTACGTTTTCAAATTATGAGACCCTCATCCTTTTGGGTCTGTGTGCAGTCACACAGACTTCGCTTACTAGCCAGCCATATCTAATGATTTTGTTGGTACAAGTAGTTTTAAGTTTCTTGTTGTTTCCCCTTTGTAATAAATCTTTCAACTTTGGCCTTCTGTACATCTGGTGAAATTTCATTTGGGTATACAATAAATACTTGCTGAATAATCATTTTTGTTTTTTGCCTGTCATGATATCCTTACGCATGAAGCCTGAAGTAAAACCTTTGAACATTTTTGTGACTCTTTTCTTCTTATGCATTGTATCAGAAACTGGGTGAGGGAGTGAAGGGTGTCTATATATCAATCGATGTGGACTGTCTTGATCCTGCATTTGCACCTGGTGTATCTCACATTGAGCCGGGAGGTCTGTCTTTCCGTGACGTTCTCAATATTCTGCATAATCTTCAAGCTGATATCGTGGCTGCAGACGTGGTTGAATTTAATCCACAGCGCGATACTGTTGATGGTATGACAGCAATGGTTGCAGCCAAGCTGGTAAGAGAACTTACAGCAAAAATATCCAAATAGAGAGGCAAAAATTTCTCACACATAAAACTCTCATAACCTGATTAATCATTCTTACATCTTATTACACAAGATCTAGTTATATCAAATTGGGTTGTCTCCAATCTCAATGTTGTATAATGGATGTCAAACTTTGGCTTTCTTGCCAAGCCTTGTTGAGATAGCGAAAGCATGATTTCTGGGATAACCATGAAAGTCTTATAATAACTGCATTGCTTCTCAACTAAAATGTTCGCAATCGATGCTCCTTTATCGCTGCTTATGTTTCCAGTGAAGTTTTCTTATATTGTTGAACTCTACAGAGCATAGTAGTTTATGGGACATTTTGATTTCTCTAAACAAAACTTGAGTCTTGAATTAACTGCTTTTGCCAATATCTAAAGAAAAAGACAAAAAAAGTAAGAATATAAAGAAAGAAGAAGAAGCAGAGCTAGAATAGAGTGAGAACTCAGAAAGATCAAGGTTTAATGTTCCAACAAATAGTGTTTGTGCAATTGTATTAGGCGAGGATAGAAGAGTTTCTATTTAATCATAAAGGTTAAGGTTAACTTGCCTACATCTCAGTGCTAGTATTAAGTTAAACAAGAGATTACAAATGAGAGGGATTGGATTTATACCTCACAAGCTCTTGTATTAGATGATCTGAGGGTTACCTACTTAAACCAAAGATTGTAAAACTCAATCTATGAAAATTCTAGCGAAAACTTTAAAAGTTTAAAAGTTGTACAAAACTTGTACATAAAATTTATAAGCGAAATACATAGAGTTAATTGGTCTGACAAAAATAGTTCAGTTAGTTTGTCTAACCGACGACCAACTTTTTATACTTTATATTGATATGCTAGCTAGGGACTAGGGAGACAAGTTGCATATGAGATTATTATCAATAATGTACCTTGATAAGTAACAATTGAGCCAGAACCAACGTGGAAAAGGTACCATTTTAGGAGTTATATCGTAGTTAATAGTTATGATGGGGTATTGTGAAGTGTAAACTCAGACTTAAGTTGCTCCATATGAGGAAAAAAGGAGGATGACTAGTCTAGTACTACCTCACATATGAGAGTTTTATGACATGCCTTTAAAATTTCCGAGTTCAATGCTAGCTAGTTTAACTCACTTGCATCATGGATTGGTGCCCAACTCTTTAGTTTATTAAAGTGGACAAGTTCAAGTAGTTAAGAAGACTTGTGTATAACATGTTACTTTCTCAAGAATTCCTTCTAACTGGCTTTTAACACATCAATCTTGGTTTGAGGTTTTCTATGTAGTATACATAGTATATATTGCAAGAACATATGATCTTAGCTTACAAATCTTCCCACCTTACGGCACAATGACATTCATTTCTTTATCACTCTCTCGCTTCTCCAAGGAGATACACTTGTACCTTCTAGCACAAAAAACGTAGAACCCTAAATTTACTGTAGTCAAAGCAGCCGAGAGGAAGAAGAACCGGTCCAAGTGCCCGTCATTCAAGTTTGGAGGGACCCACCCCGGCTTGCCATTCTTTGAGGTGAAATGCATTACCACGGACAAGATAAAGCTGCATAAGTAGCTTCCCATGGCTGAAGAAGACATCGATAATCCAAGTCCGATACTCTTTATACCATCGGGTGTTTGAGAGGAGAAAAACTCCCATTGAGCTACATACACAAAAGCCTCGGCTATTCCTACAAGAACATATTGAGGAGTTTGCCAAAAGATGCTCAATGGACTTATATCCTCCCCACTCAATATAGCATATTTCCTCCTTTGCTGCTCCAATAACCCTGCTACTATTATTGCAATTACTGCAATTGATAGTCCTATACCGATCCTTTGTAGCTCGCTTGGAGGCTTTGGCTTCCTTTTTGTGAGCTTGACATAAAGAGGGACTATCAGTTTGTCGTAGAAGATGATGAAAGTGGATGTGCTGATTATGTCGAAGGCAGTCATACTTGCTGGGGGGAAGTGGAAGGCTCCTATCGCAGTGTTCATGGTAGCTCCTTGCTCAATGAAGAGAGACATCATTTGGATGAAAACAACTGAGGATAGTATAGTACATAACCATATTGGTAGCAATCTTAAGATGCATTTTACTTCTTCCACTTGAGTGACTGTGCATAGCCGCCAAGGGTTCGTTGGAGATGTCTTTTCTAGCGTTAAAGACGTGTCTTCTGATGTGATAATTGCTGCTCTGTCGAGAAACCTGTCGATGAGATAAAGTATGCAAGTTAGTGTAAGACCAAAAAGAAATAGAGGGTAGCTAGACTTAGTAGTCAAGTATTGATCAATAAAGGAAACGGGATTGGTATGTGAATAGTCTTTGCTTGGTCTATTATATAAGGACGCTCAAAATTAGAAATGTGGTCTATATTGTACGATCGTAGAGTGAGCAGATGATTTCGTCGAAGCGAGTTACTTACTTGAACCCATTTGAGTGGAGTAATTTTCTAGCACAATTCATCTCATGGCTATCCTTCCCTTGATTTTCATAAAGCCCTTCACCATGTTGGGGAACCTCAAGGCTCATTTTCCGAAAAGAAGCCACAATTACTTGAAAGAATCTAGATATAGGGTTCCCACTAGGCTTAAAATGCCTGTACCTCATAGTCCCACTAAATAGCAAAATCAAAGCAGCAATTCCGCAAGCAGTAGAAATCCAAAATCCAAGCACCCAAGCTCCCATAGTCTCAATATAAACCAATATTGTCTCTCCTATTAAGGAACCCATGTTTAAGGCCACATAGAAGTAGCTGAAAAACGACGTCTTTGATTGGCTTTCTTCAGGATCTTCTTCATCAAATTGATCAGCTCCAAATGTAGCTAGTGCAGGTTCAGCTGCCCCATTACCTAGGGCTACTAAGTATATTGATATGAAGAATATGGACGTCTCAAATTTCGAGTGAGGATCACATTGCTGATCTAGTGTTCCACAACCAACGGGTTTTAGTAGAAAATGTTGGGTTGTCAAAGAGCTTGCAATTAAACCCTGCATAGATTAAGAAGCTGAAATTAGTTGCAGGATTAAGTATAGGGTAACTAGGTGCTTCTTTTTTCCCCATATTCGAACAGTGTGAATTCACTTTCACCTTTTTTCTTTGTGTTTTTGTTGTTATATCATAAAAAACACTTCTTATATGAAAAAAGTGAAGTGTTGTATGCGCTCTTATTCGGAATTCCTGGAGTATTCCTCTAAACTCACCTTGATCCATAATTGAAAAGGCTAATTGAGATCTCCTCTCCTACTTTATGTATTATACTGTTTATCACTCATTTCATTTCTATTAATTCATGTTAACGCATCAGGCACTTAGCTACATGCATGATAATGTAAGCGGGTGTATGAATGCGAGTATGTGCATGATAGACTGATATAGGCATCACATTGTAGCATTATAGGTTCAAAACTCCACATAATTATTGCAACTTTTTGATAATTGGATTAGTATTGCATTTGCTAAGAGTGGATTAATGAAATGATAGTGATAGCTTTATAAGCATGGTGAGAAAGGGTAAAGACTAAAGAATGTGGGACATTATACTCACAATGGTTAGGACAGCTTGGAAAATTAAGCAAGTGAGATATCTGCCCAAATATGAATCACTCAGAAAGGCTCCTAACAAGGAGAAAAGATACACAGCTCCCATCCACATGCTGAAGGTGTTAGCCGCCTCCGCGTTCGTCTGTCTTAATACTGATTTTGAGAACAACACCAAGTTCACTTCTACTCCCACAAAAGCAAGTGTTGCTAAAACTTCATTACCTATATACACTCAAAAGAGAGTGTTGATATTGTTAGAACATAAAAAATTATATAAATGGTCATGAAAGATATGAATTACGATTATTTTCAGGGTTTTATCTAATCCGGGAATAACTTAATACCGATAATAGAAACAATTAGATGTCTAACATTAGTTACAATTTGTTTCTCTATTGAATACATATTTGTTGCGATAGTCGATTATATATTGCATGTTGGATCATATATTTTTAGTCGTATGTCATGAACTAGTCACATTTGAATTTAATGGACAAAGCTCGTTAACTTTGACCTTAATTTAATCGAAATTTGTATTGGATGATATGTGTTAGTTGTTAGAGTACATCTTACTTAGATATATGATTATGTTTATAACTTTTACTAATAACATAATGATAAAAAATGACAAGTTGAATTGATAAAGTTTTATTTAAAAATTTAAAAGTAGTTTGGATGAGAGACATAATACTTATTTGGGCGTGTTTATAGCTATTTCCCCAAATTTCAAAGTAAAAGATTTCAAAAGTATAATACAAGATTATTGTCTTGCAAGATACAGTGTATGATGCTCTTACACTTAGTAATTATAATGTCTTAAGATTACAGTACATATTAAAAAATGAAATGTTTCGAAACCAACCTTAAATTCATTATTAATGTGTCAAGCATAAACCTCTTTCTGAAGTCCCAAATATCAAAATAACTTTGTCATTATTTTCTTGACCAAATTTTATCTTTTAGTGTTATACTATATCAACTTATATATTTACTCGTGACAAAGGTAGGACTCTCGCATGATACTTTAAAAATAAAAAGTACAAGTTTTAGCCATCAACAGGGGAAAGTCCATCAATAAGTCCAGTAATTCCAATTATGAATGAATGGAATTCAAAGGGATAATGTCCCCATTCACTAAACAACATGATAATAAGATTGTGGAAAAAAGTATTTCTCCATATTATAGATATATGATAACGCATGTTGAACTTATGATGATTTATTGACATCAAAATATGGTTACATAGGGTCCAGAAGACCAAACAAAAAGGATTTACATAATAATAAGTCTTGGGATTCACATATTTTAAATTATTGTTTAATCAATATGCTTTCCATCCGTAATTAGTTGATTCATTGTACGAGCTCTTTTTTCTAATTAAATGCTAAAATTTCCCTCTAATATCATGACAGCGTCAAACCGATCTAACTGTCAACAAGCTATTAAGAGAAAAAAGTAAATAGTTAAGGTTTGACCAAAAAAAATTAATCGGATCGACTGATATATAAAAAGACTTCTTATTTATTTATTTATATAATAAGACCCTTTACATAGTTAAGTCTTTTCTATTATCCTCTTAGCACTTAGTTTCATGTTGAGAAAAATGTGATAATTTTTTGCACATCTTAAGATAATACTATGTTTAATTGTTAATATCGGTCGAAGAAGGAGTAATATAAGAGTGGAAGAAAGATTCTAAAGCTTAGAGAATAGCAAAGAATAAAGTTTTTTTATTTTTGTTGCTAATTATGGTGGACCAAATTAATGATACTCTCTTGTACTTATTGGATCATGGATTCGTTTTTTCTTTCGGTGACAAGTTAAGTCTATAAATTCATGATTTTGTATGCGAAAGGCAACAAGTAAATAGGATTTGGCACCAATATTTAAGAGGATATATATATGAGTAACTTTTCCTATATACTTTGACCAGAACAGGTGAAACTGGATTCTTTTTCTTCAAAGGTTGAAACTGTTATTACTTTGTGATTTCAGTTGACCATAAAGCAGTACTAATTACTACCTCTATTTCAAAACAAGGAATGTTTCAGTTTTCGAGATCAAATTTTGAGTCCCATCAAGATATCATATCAAGTTTTTTACCTAGGAGTAACCTTTCACAAATTCTTGGGTGTAAGTGTAACTGTTACACCATAATCTATGGTGTAACAGCATACAAACCACTGATTTATTTGTAAGAAAAAAAATCGAAATGACATACGTGAAATAAACGACAAAATGGCGTTGAGATTCAAGTCATTATTTGTATAAAGAAAAGAGATGAGAGCAAATTATCAAAGTAGAGGAGGTAATTACCTAGGAGTAACATCCCCGATTTCCACCCACCAGTTCTTCCTTTGATTGCAGGCCTTCCACGTCGATCAAGTGATCCATCTTTAGTATAGGAAATCCAAGCTTCTCCACTACTATCGCTACCGTTGCTACTCTATCGCTATTGCCACCCCGTAATCAATGGAGAACGTACTTATTAATGGTTATGTATAAGAAGTTATAGTACACATAGTAAACATTTGATAACAGTGAGCAATCCATACATAATTTTAATTTTAAATTTTGAGATTAAGGCTATTTTAAAAGAATATTTAATACTTATATTTAACCCTTAAGGGTGAAGACTAAGGACTCAGGCTAATTAAATACAATTTCACTCTCCGAGATAAAGCGAAAATAAATCGACATAGTAAATTAATGGCTAGCCAAGCATGTATTAGTAGCCCCTATTATTATTGTCTATGTATAATCATGTATTAAATTTAATGGCTAAATTATTAAGGTTGATGAACTTAATATGTTTGATATGTCACAAATTTATTTTATGAAATATCAATTTTTCATACTCATTACGAATGGTAAAAATTGTATCTTTTAAGAAGTAAATAAAGAAAATAATTGTTAATTAATAAAAAAACCCAAAAAAGTATAATATATTAAAAAAATAGAACAATGTTTGAATTCGCCTCATTTATTAAATAAATTATACAAAGTATGTAAAATAAGCTAAAGCTAACGCGAAGCTCACTTAAAAAGAAAAAAGAAAAGCTAAAGCCGAGCTTGAACTCAAGTCGAGTTACCGAGGGAGGGTGCAAGTCATTTCCCCTTTATACTATTACTATCCAAGGCCAAAGGATATATGACACGCCTCATTTCACTCCAAGAAACCAGACATTATAATTCATAATATTCATCATAAAAGAACATCAATCAACTCTTTTCAATGACATTTTATTGGAAAAGTGGTAGGTAGATTTGAAATAACAAGTTTGTTATAATTGAGTAGTACTAAAATATCTCCTCAATCTTTTTTCCTCAATGATCACCATGTATCACTCCTTGCGGCTTGTATCACACTTTTCCAAGACCAAATGATAAAGATCAAATCCCCAAAGTCCCCTTTTTGAAGTTCGTTTTTGGGTCACCTCCAACAAAAAGAAAAAGAAAAAGAAAACATAAATAGAAGTTCACCTTTGGGTTTCTCTAAATATTGCAAGGGCGAGATTTTAGAAGGGTGTTGTAATAGATCCCGACTTCTGTATTATAATTCTCTCGATTTCTTTTCCTCCATTTCCTATCTTAAGATGATGATACCTAATCTAGTAACAAAAGATTTCCCAAGACAAACTCGTATTTCCCTTCTCATGTATTTTCAACCGTTGATCTAAGAGATGGACCATCCGTTTGATTAAGGAAATGAAGAGGATCGCTACTCACTCCCTTTAATATAACTTTTTTTAATCTTTATTATATCGTAAGTTTTAATCTATAAGTACATACACTCTCCAAACTTTTTGGTACCACCAAAACCTAGATAAGTTACCCAACAATTTTCACTTTCTTTTGGTAAGGAAAAATCATTATGTCTACCTCATTTTTATCATTTATACACAAGTTTGTCACGGGAGAGATTTTAGGAATTTCATTGGAATTTTATTCAAAAAGTAAGCAAAATGTTAGGGATGTCTGATGTTATACAAGAAAAATAATAATAAGAGTGCGTCTTATTGTTTAACATGCGTAATGACATATACTTAAAAAACAGTGACATGGACTATACATATAATGACATGTATCTTATGTCATTTATTTCTTGTCATTTGAGTTTTTTATACAAAAGAAGCGGTGGTTTGTAGGTTGATACTTGTTACACCATAAATTATAGTGTAACGATTCACCTCAAGAATTTGTGTAATAATAATTTACTATTTATGTCAACAAAAGGAAAACAATATGAGTATAAATGATGCCTTTTATTAAGAAATAAAACAAGCTCTTATCACTATACTAAATATCGAACATCAAATATTTTTTGCCTCATTATATATTAAATAAAACTATTTAAAATACTTGGTACATATAATGGTGTATAGATATTACGAACAGTCCAACACTCACTCAACTTGTTATTTACATAAAATGAAACTTATTGTTAGCAGAAAGGGAGGCTATAGAACTATATGACTACATGATATACACGTTGTTCCTAACTAATTCTCGAGACCTCATATTATATGTGTAGTGAGAATGTACGTGAATTATCTAGAATAGAGCTAAGATCGGAGATAAACTAATCACTTTATTAATTGGTTTCCTCTTCTCATAACTTCAATCTGTTTTTTACATGTAAATTGTCTATTTTAATTAAGTGAGCTTTTAATGAAGAGTACTTGTCAAAACAACCAGGGAGAAAAAGTGTAATAAAAAAGAATCCACTATTGATTTTTTTAGCTAGTCATGGAGAAGAAAAATAGCTTAACGAGTAAAAAAAAATTCCTTTAGCTAACGACCTAATGAGTTTTTAACTACTCAAATTCGAGTATAAACTGTATAAAAAAACACCTAATGCTAAATATAAGTATTAAATATGTTTTTTAAAAGGGCTGCTTATAAGAAGTTAAAAAAAAGAAAATATATGCATTAATTGATCATTTATTGTTTCGGTTGACGCATAATTTTTCCATAAATTCACAACTTATTTCCATTTTAGGTAGTGTATATATATTTTATAGCATAACTCTTTTTAAAATCAAATTAATTACATATATAATTTGTGACAACACAAATGTGTCGGTTGTTATAGTTAATGCTCTATGTTTCCCTTTCTAGCTTATACCCCTTAGGACTAAATATAACAATTTTCTATATAAGCAATAAAAAGTGTCTTTCTTAGTGACTTTTTACATTAATTTTTTCCCGGCTTTTATCGCTGTATAATTAAAATCTACTCTACGTATAACTTTGGTATGAAAATTAGTGTCCCTTTTTAAAAAAAAATCTCCTACTAAAAATAACATATTTCTATGAATATGATGTACTAGACTATTTTTCTGCTCATTTTGAGATGATTTACTCATGTTGGTGAGCTTCAAATGAACAAAGAAGCCAAAGATAATCGTGTATCATGCTTATTATATACCCAGATGTACGATAAAGGTTTACTATAGATTGGAGGCGCAGCTCAACCTTGTCAAGAAATAATTTTATAATAAATTATAAAAGTACACCAATTTTCTATTTTTTCTCTTTTAATATTCAATAATTTTATTTCATCATCTAAACCTGGAAGTTCTTTACCATTTTACTTAATTTAAATGCATAAATACAAATAAATAAAGCAATTCAGCCCAAAAACCAAAGCAAAAAAAGAAGAAAAAAACCTTTTAATAAATAAAAGAAAAACTATTACCTCGGATCCATTACAAACTAAAGAAGATTGAGTAAGAGCTTTTGTCTCCATCTTTGAAATCCTCTCTTTCTTTCTCTAAGATTTTTCTTACTGATAATAAAACAGAGCACATAAACAAAAAGGAAGGAAAAAATTCTGTTCTATAATTTTCCTCTTTCTTTTTCTTTTAATGGTGTAAAAATCCAAGAATTTAGAAAGTTTGACAAAGAAGATTGTAACAGAGTAAAAGGTTGACAAAGGTATATGAAACAGATGGCAAGAAGAAACAAATGGATTGCTGCATGCCAGAGAAAGAGAGAGAGAGAAAGCAAGTGATTAAGAAGAGAGTCAAAGGAGGAAGTGTTTTGTTGCCCCATGCAGAGGAGCTCTTGTTTTTATAACCATAAAGTCACTGACATTTTTGTTAAAGGCTCATAAAGTCATATACTACAAAGTTTTATTTTTGAAAAATTTAAAAATAGAATAAAAAAAAGAGTTTAGGTTTAATGAGGGATGTTACGGTATCAGTGGTGGACACAGGATTTTAGTTTTAGCATTGTAATATAGGATTTTAGTTTTTGACTATATGCATTTTGTATTGGCTTAGATCAAGACAAGACTCAACCCTATATTCTTTTGTAGAATTAAAAGTAAAATTTATATTTTTCATAGCAAATAGTTCAGTTATATTATTTTGCATGTATCAATTAAAGTACGTATTAACCAATTTCTCCACTCTACTCTCAATTTTTCGAAATTATTTTATCTGTGATAGTGTTTTAGCTTAGTTTATATGAGGCTATTGTACAATTCTCCCTTAAGAGAAGGGTATCCTAACTTTTTCCATGTACCAAAAAAAAATATTCGAGGCTATTGTAGACTAAAATGTTTAACATATCCTTATTGCATAGGCATGCCCCTAGGATGAGAATTATTAGGTGGTTCGTTTTACTTTATATTTAAACCTAGTTAGCCCTAATTTCACCTTATATTGCCTTAAGTTATTGGACCTAATCAGTCTTGATTAGTCCAAATTAGCTTGAAATCTTCTTTTTTTTTTTAGGTGAAGAAAATGCACCTATAGTGGTCCTAAAAAGTATAATCTCTATTATATAAGCCAAGGGGGGAGCAATGGTGTCCCCTTAGGAATTCACTTAATTGCCCCTCCACAACATAAATATTACATTCCAAATTTCCAAATACAACCTCTAGCAATTGATCAAAACCAATTTCAATCATAAACTTGCCAAAAAAAATCAATCAAATCTCTATTAAACCCAATCAACTCATATAATGCTCAATCACATAAACTTGCCAATAAAAAAGATTCAATCAAAATAAAAGATTCATAATCAAGAATTTACCACACATTAATACCACATACAATAACAAAAAAAATACACGATATTCTCATTACAGAGACAACTCAAATTCAAACTCAAATAAATTTTTCCTTAACACAAACTCAATTACAAACACAAACTTCAAACCAAAAAAAATTCAGTTCTCTTCATAGATTGGAGCTTCACGGCATTTTCAAATAAGACATTCTCAAATTTGCGAATACTTTACTGTTAATCAGGTACGCAATTTGTTATTGAAAATAAAAGTATGTGTAATGTTCTATGTTCAGTAAATCTTAAGAATATGTATTATGTTCGAGTAAATTTAAACTCAAATTACAGTAAATATTACGAATATATGTTGTGCTAGGTTATTTTTTTAAAAAAATTAAACTCAAATGACAGTTTATTTAAAATTTCATTCAGATATAGTTGAAATTCAACTTAAAATTACATCAGAAATGGTAGGAAAAAAAATCAATTTTCGTCAAAAAATATCTTCAAATTTGTGCCCAAATATTAAAAAAAATTGAGACAAAATACTTCAACACGAATTGTTTTTGTGCCCAGATATTAAAAAGAATTTGAGAAAAAAATACTTCAACCCATATATTAAAATCAAAAATTTGTGCCCATAATCGAATTTCAGCCCATCAATTTGATATTCAAAAATACCTTATCGACGGCATGAAGAGCATCACCATGACCGCCAAAGCCAGCTCCAATGATGGCGAAATCATAATCAAAGGTCTCGGGAGAGTGAACTCGGCGATAAGTCACTGAGAAACTCAATGCTTCTCTTCGAAGTCCACAAAAGTGGAGATTGAGAGTTTTAGCTAAGAATGAGGAGAAATCGAGTGTGTGGTTTGATTTGGGGGACATTGAGGAAGATGATCAAAAGCAGAGAAAAAGTGACGACTGCATTGTTTCAATTAAATAGAGAGGGAAAAAGAATTGCATAAAATTGAGAGATGGGTTTGGGAATTGGGAGAGTAGCTGAGAATTGAAGAGAGAGAAGGACTGCATTATTTCTGTCTCTTTTGTCATGGTTCATGGGGTTGTTTAGAGTTTTGACAAAAAAACATTAGTTAGAGTCTTAGAGATGCAATTTCATTACTTATACTTATTTATTAATGTGTTTTTAAATACTATTTGTAAGTATTCAATCTTTCTTATTCACAAAATGGAGGTGAACTTAGATACGAACTTTCATTTTTTGGTTTGTTTACTACTGAGTAATAGTTATTCCCAAAATATCGCCGCACGCATAGCGTGCATAAAAAGCTAGTACCTTGTACCACAAAGCATCTGAGTGATGAAGAATTTTGTACATAGGATTAAGGCACCACTGCATTTGTTCGTGTAAAAAAGAAAAATATATACTTCATTTGTCAATTATTTTACAGATAGCATCTTGATTTTTTTATCGTCCATTACATCGTACAACCATGTATCATATTGATCAAGGATATGACATGATTTTATGAGAAGATTATTTATAACAAGTGGACCATTCTAATACTTTGTCACTTAATTTAAATGACATAACGAAATACAAGAAATATAATCACAAATCATTACTTTATTAGAAAATGGAAGGTGAAATTTACTTGAACATCTTAAAATTGTACCACTTAATTTCCAAACAGAGTGATATCAAATTATTTTGAGAAGAATAATGGAGCCTACCATGATTCTAGGCCCAAATTCTTACTTAAAAAGCCTATATATGCATAACAAGATATCTTTTTAGATCCGAATGAAGATATCTACACTTCTATGCAGTATAGATCCGAATGATAACATATGACCATACAACTACTTAGCTAGGATGCATTGACACAAGTTAGTTGATGAAATTAAGAATCAAGACATATTTTAGAAGTTTTGTGGTTGCTATTCGAACCAGCTTATTTTTCAACTAAATACTTTTATTGTTCTAATATAAATTAAACATGGAACAGTGAGATAATATATAATCATGACTTATTGTAGACCACTAAACAAATGACATAAAATTAATGAGTGAATTATCAGATTTGCCAAATTTCCTACATGCTAATTTGGTGTGGGTCATGATCCTTTCTTAATTAGATTTATGTAATCTATAACTCAAAACCATGGTAATAATAATGTACGGTTGGACTCAATTTCATGGTCCTTTTTAGTGTCATACTTGTATACAAGTAGGCCACATTAAAGCAAGCATGTAGGATGTGGGTAACTTTTTCCCCTACACCATCAGTACAACATGTTAATCATGTCTCATGATCATCTGATCAATTCTAGAAACCTACTATCGAGCAAATTCTATCCAATTTAGTTAGTATTCCTCTTGCTTTTCATTTTTATGTTTTTTGCTTATGCTTGTTTTTCGGTTTTTTCACTAGGTACTCCTGAGGTTTGACGAAATGCACCAGGTACCCTCGTTGTTTCAAAAATGCACCAGATGCCCTTGTCATTTGCATAAAATGCACCAAATACCCTTAATGAATAACGGTGTTAAGTTTCCATTAGCTTTTAGGGTTAATTAACCCTCTAACCCTAATTAAACCCTAATTAGCCCTAATTAAACCCTAATTAGCTTCAAACCCTAACCTAACCTTAACCCCCTAACTTCAAACCCTAACCCCACCACCACTCAACCAAGCACCACCCAACCACCACCACCACCTCCTCTCCCCCTCCCCCCTCCACCACCCCCACCCCCGCATCCCCCTCCCCCGTCGATTTCCCCACCCCCACCCCACCATCCCCAAGAACCCCCCTCCCTCACCCCCACTCCACCCTCCCATGCCCCCCCTCCCCTCCCTCACCCCTCGCAGCCCACCGTCGACCCTCCCAGCCCCCTCCCCTCCCTCACCCCCTCGCAGACCTACCCTCGACCCTCCCCGCAACCCCTGTCCCCCTCCCTCACCCCCTCGTAGCCCACCGTTGACCCTCTGCAGCGCTCCCTCCCCCACCCCTCTCGAATCCCCCCTCCCTCCCCCACCCTGCCGAATCCCCCACCTCCACCCCCCACCCCTGTCGAATTCCCGCCCCCCAATTCTCATTCGAGCTTTGTTTTTTTAATTTTGCTTAAATGATTTGCGAACTTCCATTCTTTGGATTATAATGAAACTTGAAATGGAGTTGTTCTTTGCGTCGTTTTAGTGGATTGGACGAGGGGGTGGGGGAGGGGGGGGAAGCTGCGAGGAGGGTCGAGGGGGATGGGGGAGTTGGGGAGGGTAGGGGGGGGGAGTTGCGAGGAGGGTCAACTGGGAGGGGGTCGACATGGGAGGGGGCGGCTGGCAGGTGGGGTAGGGGAGGAGGGGGCCTTTGGGGTGAGGGAGGGGAGGGTTAGGGGGTTAGTATTAGGGTTTAGGTTTTAGGGTTAGGGTTTAGGTTTAGGGTTTAGGGTTAGGGTTTAGGGGTTTAGGAGTTTAGGGGTTATGGTTAGGGTTAATAATGGCAAAATAGTAAATAAAGCTAACGGAAACTTAACACCGTTATTCATATATTAAGGGTATTTGGTGCATTTTATGCAAATGACAAGGGCATCTGGTGCATTTTTGAAACAACGAGGGTACCTGGTGCATTTCGTGAAACCTCAGGGGTACCTGGTGAAAAAACCGTTTGTTTTTTGGTTCGCCGTTTAAGAAGGTGATTTTAGGGTCAAGGAAGGAGACTTCAGTCCCACGTTTTGAAGCGATTTATGATACATAGCAAATTGGCAATCACTCTATATAAGCTATATATTATTAAAATTAAATTGGCAATCAATCTATAAATAAGTACTTCTAAAATTTATAATCGGTAACTTAATTTAGGTAAAAGTTTAAAAAATTACCTTCTATTTGCCAACTTTTAAAAAAAAAACTACATACCTTTCAAATTTTTTCAAAAAACTATCTTATATAACTAATTTCTTTCAACATACTACCATTTTATGTTTATAGTTTATATTAATCATTAAATGACTGCCGCCTTAAGGGTTGCTGCCGATGGGGTAGCGAGGGAAACAAGAGAGGAGGAGGGAAAAGTATTGTGCAGTAATCCCATTATTAGTGGTTAAACCTCATTAACGGTCAAATGGTAGTATATTGAGTGGTTGTTTAGTATACAGGAAATTATGTAGGTAATAGAAATTCCCATGATTTTTTGATTTAGGTAGTTGTTTGGTTGACATAAAATGGGGAAAATGGGGGCAATGAAAATTCTTGGGAATTTCAAATTCCCACAAAATGTAGGAATTGATTTACCTACCCTCCCCTTGGTCACTCACAATTCCTACATAAATTCCTATGAATTACAACTTCCCTTATGACTACCAAACAACTTAGACTAAGTCCAAGAAATTTCATAAGATAATTAAATTCCCACAAATTATAAATTCCTATGGGAAAATAATTCCCATTGCAACCAAACAAGCACTGAAAGAAATTTGTTATATAAGGTAGTTTTTTGAAAAAAAAAATTTAAAAGGTAATTTTTTCAAAAAAGTTGGTTATAAACGGTAGTTTTATGAAATTTTTCCTTTTTATTTTAAAACTTTAAAATGATCAATATTCCTTTAATTTTAGAACGAATGAAGTATATAAATCCCGGTTTGGGTTACATGGTTAACATTACGCAATCTATGCTCCATTTGATGGGTCAAAACAAAAAAAATTGAATATCTTTCCCTTTCTTGACACCCCCAACCAAACGCCCCCTTATAGAATTCAGTGGTAATACTGGACTTTATCACAATTTTACGAGTACGAGCCAGATCAAAATGGCCCCGTCAAATTTCAAACCCGTTATCACTTATCAGTCGTGTGCCTTGGCCCTTGGGTTCGAATTTTTGTTCTTTTTTCTTTTGTAACAAAATTTATTAGGATTAGTACAATAGTACTACGTAAAAAGTGAAAATAAAAGATAAGTAAAAGACAGATTTGTTCCCTTTGTCACTTTGTGTGAAGCTTCACGGTTTTCCTCTTCAATATTTTCTTTGCCTCTACCTTTTATTTTTTAGTTTCTTGGATTTTATAATCTTCATTGTGTGAAAATTAATATATTTATTGGTATGTAATTAGTCTTTTTTTTGGAATAATTGATTATAATAATACAACCTTTAACAGATTAATTTTTAATAAGTCAACCTTTCAATTATTCTTGAATAATGCAACCTTTTGGGAGTATTTGCTTTTAATGGGCTTTGACGTGTTGATCATCATTTTGTTTGGTAAGCCACATTTCCCCGCTCATCCATTTTTCCCTTCCCTTTGCCTCCATGCCCCTACTTCTATGGTAAGGAGTTAATATTTTAGACGATTTTTAGTCATTTTGACTCACTAGAAGTAAATAGGGTATAAATATTGCATTATTCAAGAATAACAGAAAGGTTGGTTTATTAAAAATTAATCGGTGAAAGGTTGTATTATTAGAATCAATTATTCCTTTATTTTTTAGGTAATGTAACTAGCCATTTATTTGAGCTTAACTAATTCTAAGGAAATATTTCGAGCCTCTCTAAAAAGATCAATTATATAACTAAGAGTTGAAACGCTCCTAACAATGTTGCTACCTTATAAACTAACTTTTATAACTTTTTCCAAAAGATTATCACTAACGAATGGCGGAGTCAAAACTCGATTATTGGGGGTGATGCTACTCTAAATATTATTTTAAAAAAAAGATGCTATACACGTTAATACAACGAATATGGAGCTCACAACGTGTAACATCATTGTTTTGTCTTCAAGGGGATGGGGCAAATTCGAGGGCTGGATTTTCCCAAATTCAAAACTTTGGGATTTTAAAAGAATATGAGCAATTGCCTCTCACCTACATTTTTTTCTATCTCTACATCTACTAATTTTATTTCAAGGGATTAAAAACCCAACCAAAGTTAGTAAATAATCATCTTAGGTCATCAACAAAATCCTCTAATATCTATTTAAAACACATATAAATTACACTAATATAGCTAGATATTTAATAATGTAAAACGAACGCACCATTTTTTCTTTTACAATCTTCGGCAACAAAAATGTCCTCTTTGACTCTTGTTTTTGGGATTGCCCGTCTAATTCATCTGAGCTTATGCTCCGACTACATCCAGATCGCACTTGACTTTAGTAAGTGAGTCTCCCAACGAGGATTTCTGTATACGGAGGGTTCGAACTCAAGACCAATGCAAACCACTTACCAGAGCGGCAATAAAGTCGCAATTTTTTTTTTTTTTACCAATCACTCGCCTAGTCGTCTATTAGCCACTTTCGCACCCTCACCAGTCACCAGTTCACCAGTTCACCACAAACCTCACCCTCGTCTCTCTTCGTCTGTCCATCCTCTTTGAACATTGCATAGGAAAAAATGGTGGGTGTGGCGGGAAGTTTTTCTAACACACTACTTCTACATCGCTTAAAACTCCTCTTTCCTCTCTCCTCTTTTCACACCAAACTAAAAACGTTTCCCACAATTCGACAACTTCGTCAACATAAGAAACTTCAATTTCATTTCATTTCCGCTAATTTTACTACTACCCACTTCAATTCTCACAAAACCCAGTTATCAAAAGTGGAAAATGGGGATAATTTGGTTGTTTTGGGCATTGAAACTAGCTGTGATGACACCGCTGTTGCTGTTGTAAGTATTCATATTATTGTTCCTTTATGTGTTCTCTTTATTAAGAGTGGGTTTTGTTTATTTTTGTGCTCTGATTTAATTATGTTTTTTTTTATTTTTGGGTTTTCAGGTGAGAGGCAATGGTGAAATTCTTAGTCAAGTTGTGTCATCTCAGGTATAAATGTTCTTTCAGTTTCACTGATGGTTTTGCTGGTTGATATGCTTACTTTATATATGTTCTTGTTGAGTGTGTAATAACTGTATATACAATATATATACACCAATTATGATGAATTTTTGGATTTTTGTTAATTTCCCATTTTATTATTGCTTTTGTTTTTGTATCATGTGGTTGCATCTCCACTTAGATTTTGTGTGACTCGTGAATGTGTTTGATGAGTTGATGAACCACCACTTTGATATACTTGGTTGAAGGGTTGTTGATCACGGGCACACGGAAATACGGAATTGGGAAGCCTTGTTTTAGAATGTCGGCTAGTGGCTATAGAGAATGTTTGAGAGCCTTTCTTAGAATGAATATGGGGTCACTATATATAGAGAAGGATTGCTTAGTGAATCCTAGGATATAGTGCACTAAGGAATTCTAAACTTAGGAGTCAGGGACTCATGGTCAATGATTCGACTATTAATCAGGTAATTATTGACATGGCATATAAACATATACATTTGTCTAGAGAGTGGTGACTTTGTGAGACTTACTGGTTTTGCGTCTAGTTGCAATTTTTTTCTGAACGACTGGTCGAACAATAAAAATGTGTTTATGGTAAGACAAGATCACAAGACTGGTTTTATTTTTTGAAGAACATGGAGTACCTTTTCTTAACGACTTTTATGGAGGGGGTTGAGTTTCAAAGAGATATAAGGTGAGCTTTAAAGACAAATGACTAAATGAGGTGATTTTGACTCAAAATGTACGCTATTTTTATCTTGAAAATTCACAATAGTTGTGTTAGAAATGAGTCAGCTGAGTACTTGACGATGTCAGGGTCATGGATTTAACACAAATCAGTTCCATCATTGTGTCTTTGTTGAGAATTACTCTGTTAAGGTTATGCACATAGAATAGGGATTTGTTGCTTATTGGTCGATGTTTCAAACTGCCAAGTAACATTGCATTGGTATGTCGAATGACTGATAATAAGGATTGGAATATTTCATTGTCCATTAATCTGTTTTTTTTTTACTATATAGCTTAGTAGATGTCTAAGAAGTAAGAATAGATGCTTTCTGTACTGAAAATACCTCTGCACATAGGTTTACTTCTTGTTTGCCGATAAGTGAATTTGTAGAACTACATTTGGCTTGTCCTTGTCCTGCTTTTTGATATGCTGTTGATTTTGACACTGTTGATGTGTGCTAATGCATTCTGGTATCCTGCTTTCTAGGAGCGATAGTGTATAGGTTTCGTGGTACAGGTCCCTCAATGGAGTTGCTAACTAGAACCGTCTATTTTACTCTTCATATTCAGTTTACATGTATCACGCAGCTATAAGCATGTATGTGTTCTTGCCTAATTTTTTATATGTGCTGATCAAGGCAGATCTGCTTGCCCAGTATGGAGGTGTTGCCCCTAAAATGGCTGAAGAGGCTCATTCTAAAGCCATTAATCAGGTATAACTTCAGTCTGACTTGCTTAGTTACTTCTGTTGATTATAAGTTACTTTTGCATTTTTATATGTGATGTGACCTGGGAACCTTCCAGTATCAACCTGAAAATGAGAATGATCTGTCGAATTGCTAAAAAAATCTGAAAACTTCTCCTGGTTACTTGAGTCTTTCTAGTAATCAGCAATCTAGCCAACCTTTTGATATGCCTTTATTGGAAGTTTCTTGTGAGTCATTTTGGGTTTGCTCATGTTATTATATCATGTATGCCGTTGAGAGTTGTTTTGATGTTCTTGCAGCAATGTCCTAGATCCTTTTTCTGGTTATTGTTGGTAGCCTTATTTCTACATTGTTATATGAACTACGAAGATTGAAGTTACTAATGGGGGTTGCATCTGTCAAAGCGTCTTCTGCATGTCCTTGAGTCCTTGTATACTAAAATGAAACTCTTAACACCATATATTGTGTCTCAGTAGAAAAATTTAGTTTTAAATTTATATGTACTGGTGGGACTCTTGAATTATCTCTTCCAATTGTGGTAAACCTTTATGTGGCTGTGACCGATCCATTAGAGCATGCTTAAAGTTAGGACAGAGAGATACTTGTGTGGCAAATGGCGGAAGATAATTTGATTGTCCTGTTTTTTTTTTTTTTTGGGGGGGGTAAAAGCTGTTGAGATCTGGCCTTCCAAACCTTGCCATTGTCTAGATTTGTACTTGGCTGCTGTTATTGAGGAAATAGGATCCCTTCTTCACACACGATCCATATTGCCACCCAATTACACTACAAATGTGGTAGCCATCTTGCTCTATATGAGTAACTATCACCTATCTGTTTTTGGTGGGTGTCAGGGTTGATTGACTATATAAAATGGAAAGATATCTATGTCATGTTCCACTGCTCGAGGATCGAGTCATGAGAGTTATGGATGTATTAGGGAAGCGAACACTATCGAGGTTCTTTTGTTTACTTTAATAATATATAATCAGCAAAGCATATGAGGATTTCATCTGTGATGGGCCTCTTGTACACTTTACATGTCTTCCCTTTTTGAAATATAATTAGATGGCTCAAGGATTATATTTACTTGCTCCTTTTGATGTTAGGATGTTTAGTTTTTGCTATTCTGTTGAACAATATAGATTTAAACTGGTCATGAACCATAGAAATGTGTAGTGTTTTAATTATGATATAGTTTTGGTTACTTTGACCTCCCCGCACCCTGGTCCTGAAAGGATTAATTTGTGTTGTTGTAGTTGTATGACATTTATGTGTTAATCCGGGGTCTTAAGTGTGTGTGTACATGAACTCAATAGAAGCTGTCATATATAACCATCATACTGTTCTTTAACTTTCCTTTCTCCCCTTTTGTTGCAGGTAACACAATTAGCACTTGACAAAGCAAATTTAACGGCTAAAGATCTTTCTGCTGTTGCAGTTACCATTGGTCCTGGATTAAGTCTTTGTCTACGTGGTAATGTGTTTGGCTGACTGTTTGTGTTTGGTTTTATTTTGCTACATAATTGGAAATTTGCTGACAGGTTTTACAAATCTTAGGAGTGAGCATATAGGTCTTGTGTAAATATTAAGTTTAAATTGTCAGAGGTGTGGTCGAGTGATGTGGTTGAGGTGATTGATAACCAGGAATCAGATGCGGTTTCTGTCTGGTTGAGGCCCTGTGTTTAGATTGAGGTCGAGTGGCTTTTAACAAACTTTAGGACTCTATTTTGGTAATTTTACATTAAAATTCCTGCTTGGCCCTAACGAACACAATTTGAAATACAAAGAGTTCTCTGTGGAACTTTCTGTTATATTATGTATTGATACTTCTTTCCTTTGGCTCTGAGTTTTGCTTTTGTTAGTCAATAATAATGGAAATGCTCCAGTTGGTTCTACTGTGAAGTCAGTGAACCAAGATTGGCACCACTGTAATACTTGCTGAGTCTCGTTGCATGTTGGTACCGGGAAAGAAAGATGTGTGTGTGTGCCTCTGTGGGGCTTCAAGTATTCGTTAGTGTGTTTTTTCAGGGTCTTGACTCAGAATTTTATTGTTATGTACTACACGGTCAATAGAGTAGGTTAACATATCTCTCTCCACGGTGTCTGGTTTAGTTTTATTTGCGCATATAGTAGTTTGGGTGGCGTTCCATATGCCAACTGGGGAAGAAAGGGGGAGGGTATACGGCTGTGATGATGGGCTTAAGCTGTAAGCAGTTAGTTTTCTGCACTAGCGTTATATCTGAGTTTATGTGTGGGTTTTAAATCCTATATGGAAGAAAACTCATGTAATCATGTCAGTAGCACTTGTGGAGCTCAATAATTATTTGTTTGACATAGTTGTGTTTATGTGTCTAGCTTTTCTGGCTTTTATATTATATGTGAAAAGATCATGAACAAGGGCCAACATTTTTCTTGAAATTTCAACTATGCATCCAATAATAATACTGCAAGGTAAGTCAGAAGGTTGAGGAGTATCAGATGTAGTAACGACTCACTTCTAATCCTATCATCTAAATGGCTGGAAAATATAACAGGGAGGTAAAGAAGTCGATCTGGAGATTAAATGGGTCACGTCTGTTATACGAATGAAGCACCTAATAGCATTTCATTCTACAACCCCTGTTTTCTCCCTTTTTTGCCTTTTCTTTGTTTTTTTTTTTTTTTTTGGGGGGGAGGGGCAGGTCGCAGGTTATGGAGAATAAGAACAGAAATAACAGACAAGAGTCTCCTTTCTATTGACGTTATGTTGTTAGCTGTTTGTTTCAGTGCTTTTAGAGAGCAAGAAGAAGTCATCTTTCTGAAGATTTTGACTTCTCTTTCTTGTTACTTGTTATATGAGTGTAGTTGGTGTCCGTAAAGCTCGAGAAATTGCTGGTAGCTTTCAGTTGCCTATAATTGGGGTGCATCACATGGAGGCTCATACTATAGTAGCGAGGTATGGTTGACATCCCTGCACTGGAATCAATTGCCTAATGCCTAACATTATATGATAAATTTTGATCAGTTTCTAAAACTTTCATAGTCCGCTGTTTTTTAGCGAGTTTTGATTGTGAAGAACCTTGTTTCCTCTGCACCCCATTAAAGCTACTGTATTCTGTCGCATTTCATAGTTTTCCTTGTTGTCCAGGTTGACTCATAGAAACCTGCAGTTTCCCTTCATGGCACTGCTCATTTCAGGTAATGATGTTTCTCGAAGTCATTCTTTTACACTTTTTCTGTTGAACCAGGCTGAAATTGAGTCTCAAATATTCTAATACTTTTGTGATCTCTCAGGACTGAGTGATGATGCACCATATTGTGCTTTTCCATCTAATCATTGTTATAGTCATAAACAAATTGGTGCTAATGTCTTCTACTTCCATATATTTTTCTTTAAATTTGCCAACATTCAGAGATTGTGCTATGAATCCATATTAGAGGGAAGGGTAATTTATATATTATCTACATTAGTTAGCTTGGGGAATAAGCTAGGTAGTTGTGCTAAGGAAATTACTCTATATATAGGGTCAATTAGAGAGAGAAAAGGATGTTGAAAATTGTGGAGAGTGACTAGTGGTTTTAGCTTGGGAGAGTGCCATTCCTCTCGAAAGATTGGCGAGGCTGTAATTGGTGATTAATCACGTAGATTAGCATTAATTCAGTCATATCTTACTGTTTTCTTCTTAAACCTTGTTCTTCTTCCCTTAATCTCTCAACTCTATGTGTAATCTCACTGTTTTGGCCACTAAGCTATGTTAATTCATAGCAGATTGAGGCCCTATGTTTCAACAATAGAGTTGAAAACAGTGGAGAAAAAGTTGAAGTCTGATGTAAGATTGAGTATTGTGTAATATTAAAGGATTCAATAACCTGTGCAATTAAGGTTACATTTAGCCATTTGTTATAATGTCTTGGTAATATGTGAAAGATACTTTTCAAAGCTAATTACAGCCAGCTTTTATCCAATCTGATTGCTTAAGGAACTAAGCGGGTGTTTGGTATGGGGGTTTTAAGAAAGGGAAAGGGAATTAAGACCCTTTTTTTTCTTTGTATGGAGTTCTTTTATATCCATTTCCCCATTGTTCCCCCAAATGCGTTAATCCTGATCTCCCTACTCCCCTCGGGATTTCAAAACCCCCAAACCACTCTACACCTTGGCTTCCCTTAACCACCATCCATTAACACTGTCCAACACCACCCTCCCCCAACAGCCACGCACCACCACAGCCAACCACCCTGCTTAGAAACACACCACAGCAACCCCCATCCCACTCCCCCCAACACCTCTCAATCCGACACCTAACAACCACTTTACTATGTAGATCTTTCAAGTGTTACCCGTAATGCTGTACTGAGTATCTCTTGGACTTTATCTTTCCTTCCAGGAGGACACAATCTTCTAATTCTTGCACGTGATCTGGGCCATTACGTACAACTTGGAACAACCATAGATGATGCAATTGGCGAAGCATATGACAAAACAGCTAAGTGGCTTGGTCTAGATATGAGGAGGAGTGGTGGTCCTGCTATAGAAGAGCTTGCTCGAGAGGGTGATCCTGTGTCTATAAGATTTAAAGTGCGCGTCTATTTTTTTTTTCTTGAACGTTTCCCAAGTCACATTTATTGGCCTGCATACTTGTGGTTCTCCAAATATTGTTTTGTTGGACTGTTTTGTCACCAGTTCTTTTTCTGTCTTCTGTTAGACTCCAATGCAACACCACAAGGATTGCAACTTTTCCTTTGCTGGTCTGAAGACTCAAGTGAAGTTGGCAATTGCATCAAAAAACATGTAAGCATCTGCATCTGCATCTGCTAGGAGCAAGGGTGCTCGTTACTTGTTTATATTTACCCTGTTTAAAGAAAAAGATAGGCATGTGTGCTTCTTTTTTTCTCAGAGGGTGGGGGGGGGAGGGGAGGGGGGGTTGGGGGAGGAAGCAAGACTGTACAAAGTTAAAAACCTCCACATATATGGGTAATCAGGCCTATGCTCTAGGGTTTTCTGAAATAGGTGGCTAGGGTTGGCACATTCATCTCATTATCTGCAACTCTGCAAGGCTTGCTACTATAACTTCTTTTTTCTGCAAGTTGTATGAAAATCAGGTGGCCAATTTGGATATCTGATAGACTGATACCATATCAAAGTTACTTCTTGTTACTCACTATTGCATCTAGTATTTGTTGATGCAATCTCCTTCAGTCATTTCTTAGTCTGCTTCTACTTTTGGCTAGATTGGTTTCTGGCTGTTGATTATGAAACTGTGTATTAGAGATTGGTCTAATAATGAACTTGATCTCCAGTTGTTCATGAGTCTGGACCTTGTGCAGCGATGCAGAAATTCCACTTTCTTCTGCAAGTAGCGAAGACAGAAGGTCTAGGGCTGATATTGCTGCTTCATTTCAGGTTACTACCATGTGTCAAACAGCTTTTTCTGTCTTCTAACTCAGATTCACTCCCTCAGTGGTATAGTACTTTTCATTTGCTGATGCATTTGCGGGGGAACTCTAATGCAGCGAGTTGCAGTGTTACATTTGGAGGAAAGATGTGAACGAGCTATCGAATGGGCATTAAACATGGAGCCATCACTCAAATATTTTGTAAGCAGTCACTGTTTGGTTTATGACATGCTACTCAACTACTCCCTCTGTAAAACATTACACTTGTCAAGGCACATAATTAGTCGTTGGGTTATTTAATCTTATTCTAACGGGAAAGCAGATGTGATAGGGGATAGTGGGGTTATTTTTTCTGTTGATAGGAGGTGGCGGGGAATGGGGATTAAAAAATAGTGGACCCTATTCTAAAAAGGAAATGGTCAGATTGATTTTGGACAGTTAGAAAGAGGAAAGTTTTTAAACTAATCTGGGACGGTGAGAGTACTTCGGTTCTTATTAAAGGTACTCTGCAGGTTGTCTCAGGAGGCGTTGCGTCAAATCAATACGTGAGATCCAGACTTGATCAAGTTGCGAAGAGCAGAGGCGTGGAGCTTGTTTGTCCTCCACCCAGCCTTTGTACTGACAATGGTAGATCCCTCTCGCAGTGAAGAAAAAATATATATTAGAAAAAATATATATTAGTTAATGAATGGAAGAATGTTTGAACAGTTTTACTGCCTTGAGTATCTGTAAGATTAACTTATTTACTTCCAAAGGTGTCATGGTTGCTTGGACTGGCATTGAAAATTTTCGTGTGGGAAGATTCGATCCACCACCACCTGTCGATGAGCCAGAAGATACAGTGGTATTTACAGAAACTTGAAATTCTACTTTGTCTCCCACCCTTTCATATTTATGGCTTACCTTATACCAAAGGTGCTCCTATCTAATAATTAAGCTGAACATATTGACAAGGATTCTTACTCAAGTGTTGCACTTTCGCATGATCATACAGTATGATCTCCGACCTAGATGGCCACTGGGGGAGGAATATGCCGAGGGCAGAAGTGAAGCGCGCTCATTGAGGAAAGCGAGGATGCATCCATCCCTCACATCTATCATCCAAGGCTCAGCTCAACATGTCTCGTAGCATCCACATTCCACTGGGATCATATGGTGCAGGTTTATCTCACAAATTACCCCTTCTCTTTTTTTCCTGGCTCATTTTCTCTTCACTATAAGGTTAAATTGACTTGGATTTGTGTGTTTTTTTTTAGATTGTTACGATGTTGAGCTATGGTTATCCAAAAGGGTCTTCCACACAATTCAGCCTTTAGGGTTTGCAACCAAACCTACCACCTAGCACCTGTTGTCTGTTGACCAACTAATTTTGATTATCACAACGTATAACTATAGGAAATGTTTTTCTTTTTTGATGTATCTTCATTATATTATATTATTTGTACTTGTATATATTGACATTTTTGCTTATAATTGATATTTTTTAAAAGGGAATTTTGAAATTTTCATTTTAACTCTACAAGGCATCTTGAGGCCATTTTTTTCTTCGATATGAAGCTTCCTAATGTAGGCACATCCCAAGCCTTAACAGCCATTTCAGAGCGCGTGTAAATTGAGCAATTTATGTGTAACTAAGTAAATTGACATTTCAAGGAATTAGGGTTAGGAGTTGAGCATTGCAAGTTCAGAAGAAAAAGAAAGAGAAAGAAGATGGACCTTTCCCTATTGACTAATTTATTGTTTGTAAATCACAGGTTGTATATTTTGCGATATACGTCCCAAAAGCTAATTTCTTTAAATTGTCTAAGATATTACATCAACTACTAAAAAATTATCTTATAATATTATTTCATCAGACACCACTTTTTACCTTTAATAAAATCTTGACTCGGTCAAACCTTTAAAAAACCTATTTGAAAAGTTATTGCTCAACATGGTGTGTATCTATATGAGAAGAAGCCAACATCATTCTATAAGTTTTAATTTAAATTAGATCAAGAATTAGTGTTTCCTAATTTGTTAAACTCATAACCATCAACGAACTATTAAATCCTGCCAATTTAAAATTGCAAATTGATGCATACTCATTCCATTATTTTCATATATCAGACTGTAAATCTAAACCACAAAGTAGGTAACACTACCTCTGAAAAAATTCTCTCATCCCAAAGGAGTAACAAATAATAACCATCAATTGGATGCTTTAAACATAGAGTACAAGCAGGCCCTGCCCTGAGGGTTGTCTGGGGGAGGGGGCAACCGCCCAGGGCCCAATATAGAAAGGGGCTTAGATTTAGAAGGGATTTAATGAATGAAAGCAACAACAATTGTATGGAATAAGTATTAGTTTGGTTTAATGGTTAGGTGTGTATTATTTCACCTAGAAGACTTGGGTTCAAATCCCTCAAGGTACAATGTTTGCTTTTTTAATTTCTTTTTACGTTTTTCTTCTTTAATTCATCTTCAAAATTCCTCCACCTGTAAGGTAAAAAAATTTGCTTTTATTTTTTTAGTTAACTTCTTTTTTCAAACATAAGCGTTAGTCTACTAGTGTTGTACTTCAAACATATTAGACTTAATTTTTTTTAAAAACATCATACTAATATGCTATGGATTAATAAGTTTTAGTATCAAAGTTAATATTTACTTTACATAATATACTATACTTATTATAAAAAAATGAAATTATTATTAGTGGTAAAATCCTAGTTCCACCACTACCTATATGGCTATATATAAGTGGCCTTAAATTTCTATTTCGCCCCAAGCCTATAAAATGCCAGGAACGACTCTGAGTAAAAAAAAAAAAGACTACTCCCTTCAAAATTAATACTTTATCTGTTCTAAAATAATTGCAACATACTACATTGTCACATAATTTAAGAAATCGATGTGAAAAGGAGAGAACTAGAGGTAGATAAAAAGTAAGACCTATGTGATAAAATAGAGATAGTAGATATTACCGAATTAAGGAAATGTTGCAATAATGCAATTAGGCTATGTTTAGTTCACCTGAAATTTTCTGATCTGAACTTATCTGATCTGATCTGAACTTATTTTTCTGATCTGATCTGATCTGATCTGAACTGATCTGATATGATATGATCTGATCTGATCTGATCTGATCTGAACTTATCTTTTAAAAAACATATTATTACTAATATTATTATTACTTTGTATTTCATTACTAGTATTACTATTACTATCATTTTATTACTATGCACAACTTTCAATAATAATAATAATAATAATAATAACAATATAATAATAATAATAATTTTATAATAATAATAATATAAATAATATTATAATAATAATAACAATAATAATAATAAAGATAATAATAATAATAATAATAATAATAATAATAATAATAATAATATAGATAACATAATAATAATAATAATAATAATAATAATAATAATAATAATAATAATAATAATAATAATAATAATAAGAATAAGAATAATAATAATAATAATTATTATTATAATTATAGCATAATTAGTTTTTTTTTTTGAAAAAGAGCACATTAGTATATGAACATACAATTAAAAATAAAAGACTAAGGACTCTTGGGTCCAATGGTATGGTTCTTACCTCCCACATGGGAGACAAGGTTCAAATCTTGGTAGAAGCATATATTTCAATATTGTTGTGGGTGGGGGAGGGGGGTTAGGGCTTGTTGGGTCTCTAGGTGAGTGACCCTGTGCGAGGGCAGTCTAAGGAAAATTCATCTTACTACGGGATTCCCGAAAAAATAAAAGAACACTCATGTTCAAGGTCCGTTAATAATAAGAATTTAGGTAGTAATGAAAAGAACATATAATGATATTAAAAAAAGAACATATACTGAAAGAGCATACAAGATCTATTTAAAGAACACATTTTAAAAATAAAAGATAGATGTTATTTTTATATTGATGACATGTTTGGGTTTAACTAACAACATGTTCTTTGTTATATCAATAAATTGTTTTTTTTATTATAAATAAACCTATAAATATATATAATCATATGATCTTGAACAAAATGGTTAAATATTCTTCTTATATCGTTGTCTTGTTCTATATAAACTTTGTTTTTAAAGATAAGTTCGTTGAAATCCTTTGTAGGGAAAATTTTGAACGTGATGACAACACCATTAGGTTATCTCATGCTACTCATGTTTTATATAAACTAGTAATATATAATTTATAGTATTCTACCAAAATTGTTTTAAAAAATAAACATCATATACTATTGTCATGTTCGTTACATGTACAACATCAAAAAGAACATCACATATCAAAATTATTAATTAGAATAAATATAAAAAAGAACACTTACAAATGCCAAAAGAACATTCTTCTTCTTGAACACAAATAGCTTCAAATAGTGATATCAATGAAATTTATAATAATAGCAACGACATTAATAATAATTACCAATATTAAAAATTAATAAGCACAACAACGACAATAATAATAATCTTTTTGAACAAATGTACTAGTAAATAGTAATAGTAATTGTATAAAGTAATAATAATAATAATAATAATAATAATAATAATAATAATAATAATAATAATAATAATAATAATAAAAACAACAACAATAATAATAATTATTACAATAACAATAATAGCATTAGTAATACTAATAACCATAATAATAATCATGATGATAATAATAATAATAAGTTTTTAAATATAAGCATAATCTGAACTTATCTCGATCCGATCTCGAATGATCAACCGATTCGATCCGATTCGAACTTATCCGATCGATCGATTCGATTCGATTCGATTCGATTCGATCCGATTCGATTCGATACGAATAAAGCAAAATAAGGTGAACTGAACATAGCCTTAATATCAAACTTTTAAATAAGGGAAAGTTCCAACTGAAAAAGACGAAAGGAAGTATAACAGATTTATATCAAAATTGGAACACAAATCGTCAAATCCCCATTGTTTTTGGCGCGAGAAGACGAATGTCGCTGTGCTAGAGAGAGAAAAAAATGGTCATGGAGGTGATGAGAATGGCAATATCAGGAACACAAAGAGGCAAGTTGATATCAGCAGGCTACACTTCTCTCTCTTCTCTCTCCTCCCTTTCTCCTTCTCTTCTTGCTCGAGGTTTTCTCTCTCTCTCCTCTTTTTTTTCCCTACTTATTTTCAATTCTCATGCTTCTATGCTACTATTTTACTATAATCTTATTTTTCTTTAACATTGATCATTATATTCAAAGGTGTTAGGTTTTTTTGTATACAATTTGATTATTACAATTGATTTCATCTTCTGTTTCATGCGCACTTCTTCCAACTGTTTGATCAAATGTCTAGCTCAACATTTTTGTTCTCACACCTTTGCATTCTTTCTATCAAGTTCAATAATGTGTATATATTCAATTTTTTAGGTCATTTAGCTGTGCTTTTTTTCTTTCGCATTTTGATTATAATAGTAATTAGCTATGTGTCATTTTATGTGGATTTATTTATTTTTATATGGAAAGGGAGGGGTATTGGGGAAGATAACAGTCCTTAATAAGAGGAATCAATGCCAGAATATTATTAGTCATTTAGCGGACGCGATTGATCGGATTTGGAACCAATGTTGTGCTTCTCCATCCAAACCTAACTCTAAAATAAATGTGACTTTATTGATTTCCTTACATTTTTTTTGATTTGGAAAGACTGGAAGTGTGAGTTCAATTAATTTAATTTGTTTACTATAAAGTTTCGATAAATTTTTTAAACAGAGGTCAATGTATTACATGTTCTGTAATGAACTATTTGATTGATAATCTGGAAATTTACAGCAAAAATAGAGATAGTAACAAGCTTTCGAGAGGCTTGTTTCTCTCCCAAAACTAAACCACTAGACTCTCCATATTTTCAGCAAAATTTCTCTCTCCCTAACCTATTCTATTTATATCCCTAACTTATTTTTCAAGCTACCCTTAACTAACATACCTAAAATTATGTCCACTTTCAGACATACCTTGATAAGATGTAAGGATTCTGTTATCCTGGTGAATATTACTTCCATGTGGTAAGAGAACAAGTTTAGAAGTGAACTTCGCCTGGTATGTAATGAAAATTGTAATAATATCTGAGTGTTCTCAAGTCAGTTTGTTGCGCATAAAGTGTTACTGCCATGACTCTTTGTTTTCCCCTTTTGAACTGCTTTTAGTCGCTGCCAGGTTAAGTTAACCACATGTTGTTATCTGTCTACTTTTGACCTATAGCACACGCTTGTTGTCTAATGTCCGGTGAAGCCCCAAGGGATGCCAAGTGGATCTTGGCCAAGCTGAGTCGTTGTGTATGCTTAGAGGATATACACTTTGCTGATATACTTGCTACTGCTTCTGCTCATATAATGTTCCTTTTTCTTCTCGTCTTCTATATCATCAGGTCGATTTTTATTTGTCAAAGTACAGTCTCAAGTAGAATTCGTACATTCTATATTTCAACAGATTTAAATATTCCAGAAGTTGAAGCTCTTGAAATATTGAAGGCTGCATCACATAGCAGCAGAATAGACAACTCTGGTGGAAGTCATGCAGTTCTCAATGGTAATTCTTTTTCTTACTCTAAATTCATCTAAAGGATGGCTAAATAATGCCATGGAACATCATGCCATCTTGTAGGATGCATGTATGTTCCCTTACAAAAAAGTTTTTCTTTTTCTTTTCATGTGTAGTAACAATGAATAATGTGGCTAGAAAATTCCAGCATGTTATGTGATGTACTGATGATCACCTCAAACATTGGCCACTTCTCCAGTCTTTCTTATGTACTTAAAAAGATTTTACTTCATCTAAGACAACCTTTAATATGTCTGCTGTAGGTGCTCAAAATGCATGGGAATTGTTGCATGGGGACTCGTGTATACGGATCACTACATCTTCTGCTGATGTTGACAACGTCCTAGGTGGTGGTATAAGCTGTAAAGAAGTTACTGAGATAGGTATGTCGTACTCTGTTGTATACATCAGCAGAAAAGCTGACATAAGCCAGTTTGTCCAAGTACTACAAGTCTCCGTATATTTTTGCTTACAAGGTGGTCTTGCGGTGCTGAAATACTTACTTTTTCTCAACTGTAGGTGGAGTACCTGGCATTGGCAAAACACAATTTGGGTATGCAGCCCAAAGTTTTTTGCTTACAGTCTCTTGAGTTATGTTATGCTTTGATATCGATGTTGTATACATTTCAGGATTCAACTTGCAATTAATGTCCAAATTCCAGTCGATTTTGGTGGTCTTGGAGGAAAAGCAATTTATGTAGGTGAGTCATAGCTGCACCAATTCACCTGACTTTCTTATGCTTGAATCTGAGCTGTGTAGATACATGTTTAGATACGGAGGGCAACTTCCTAGTGGAGCGTGCTTTACAGATTGCTGAAGGTTGCATTGACGGCATGGGGGAGGATGATTACTTTCGGCAAAGAGATATTCGAGCTGTTAGAGAGAAATTGCTCCCAGAGGTTTTTTTGGCTAACATATTCCGTTTTAGAATCTGCAGTTACTCTGAGCTGATTGCTATAATAAATCATCTGGACAAATGGGTCTCTGAGCATAAAGATGTACGTATCATATCTTTCCGTAGATTATTGAATATGTTGTTGTTTGAGTGTCCTTTTTACCGCCTTTCTACTCGATTTATTCTAGTAAAGTAGTAAGTATTCTGCTTAGTGAATTTAGTGCAGTATCTAAATTGTTTCGGGAATTGGAAAATAGTTGCAGTGATGCATAATTTGGGCTGTTGAGCTGCCAAAATGACATAAAATAAGTTCTGGACCACAGAAAGAATAGATCCAATCAAATTTCTGAATTCTTATTGTTTCAAGAATTCAGGCCTGACACTATATTCTACTTCAAGATCTTGTAAAATGTCCAGTAGCAGTTTTGTTTTTGTAGTCTGCCTATTTTGAAAATCTAATTGTGCAAATAGCTGCAACAATATTTTGTTCATACGTTATGAATGACTTTGACTTATTAGCTGCATGTTCTTTCAGGTCAAAGTGATTGTAATTGATAGTCTAACATTTTATTTCCGTCAAGATTTTGAGGACATGGCCCTCAGGACTCGGATTCTTGGTGAGATGGCACTGCAGTTGATGAAGCTTGCACATAAGTTCAATCTGGCTGTAAGTGAAAGTCTTGCTCTTACACTCTTCCTTGTTGTAAGGTGCACTTGGGCTGAACAAATAGATGAGAGTATTTTTTTCAGAACTCAAAAGTGTACGACTAGATCTTGTAGTTTTTCTTGATTGACAGTTTTGATTGGGTACATAAAGGGACTGGAAATAAAGTTTGGATTGATTCCAACCACCTAAATACTTCTTTGTTAGTCTCATTTGACCGTATTTAGAAATTTTATATATTTCAAAAAAGATATATAGTCATGCAAGGTTTTATTATATTCGTCATAATGTGTTTTCAAAAGTATATACTGAAGATATACTTTTAAAAGACTGCACATTCCAAATGAGAATAACAAAAAATGACAGAGATAGTAGATACAAATGATTGAACTATGTTTATAGTGTTTTGTTCAACATATTTTGACTTATCAAATAAGTTCATATAGGTTTCAAAAAGTTATACCAGTAACAAATAAGTTGACATACCTTCAGATAAGTCGAAATCAATTGAATAGAACTCAACCATGGTGTGCATAAGAGCTTCACTCATGAACTGACCAAGTTCCCCATCTTTCCCTGCTTGGAAGAGGAGTTTATCAGTTATTTTTTCATGTATCTTCAGGTAGTCATATTAAATCAAGCGGCAACCAAGTATACAGAAGGTTCACATCATCTAACTTTAGCACTAGGTAACAATAACTTTCTCATCTCCTTGCCTCTTGAATTACTACTGGCTTGCACTGCTGCTTTCCTTTTTGTTCTCTGAAGGGAAGATAAACTAGGGAATTATGGTAGTCTTCTCATAAGATTCAGCATTGCCCTTTTGATTTTCATATCAACTGATTTTTCTGGGCAGGTGACAGTTGGTCTCATGCAAGTACAAACAGGATCATCTTATACTGGAAAGGGGATGAGCGGTACGCTTATGTTGACAAATCACCCTCTCTTCCATCCGCCTCTGCACCATACTCTATTACAGCTAAGGGTATCCGAAACTCGAGTAAAAATTGTAAAAGATTGAAAATTATGTAGCCTATATCTATTCAGTTGGTTCCAAATTCCAATAAGACTGCAAATGGTTTTTTTTTAGCTTGTACATTTATCACAGTTTCTTGCTTGGTGCTTTTTTCAGCTCCAGTATGCTTGTTGAACTGATTAAAAATTGCTCCTCTCGAAAAAAATAAAATAAAAAACTAACTAAATATTGCATTCAAGGAGTATTTTGTGATGAGAAAGTCTCAGTTCAGTATAAATATATGTGTTCTTTTGCATCTTAACTCTTTAAGTATAAAAGATGGCTACTACTCCCAGTACTCGTCGCCTACCCCATCTGGTGAGTACACGACTAAATCTGGTTACTATGTCCTTTCACAACAATATATAATCTACAGCATGACAACCCTGACAATTGCGAAATTCTTTCGTACCATCTGGAGTTTGAACATCATGCCAAAATGGAAGATTTTCATCTGGAAAATCTGGCACAACAGAATGGCTGTTACAGATTGATGCTCCATCTGCCTCAGTGAAATGGAAGACACACAACATCTCTTCCATATGTGCCAACTGGCCATTGGAGCATGGGTAAAGCTAACTGTTCGTTCGCTGATGAACGACCATACCCCCCTTCGAGACTGGCTCATTGCTTGGGTTATATATTTGAGGAAGGAAGATGGACTCCATGGTCACATATTACCAATCTTCATTGCTACCCTGTGGGGGATACGGTGTACAAGAAACGACCATGTCTTCAGGAATATCACAACCACTCTGGAGGGAGTTCGACAACATGCAAATATGGGATTGCAACAGCACATGACATACAACGAGGCAAGTACCACCACTACACCACACCCGCTGCAGGATCAAGATTTCCAACCAGGCTTCCTAGTGGCAAATATCGGACAACAATTACAAGCCTTTCCCCAGATTTACATTCAAATAGATGGGTCCTGGGATAAGAACACCAATTTGGGAAGCACTCTTGGATAGGATGCCACACTGCACATCGCCACCAATTTGGTAACAGCGATGCGAACATGCTAACTCAGCATTACAAACTGAAGTTAACGCTTGCCTTCATGCCATACAATGGGCCCAACACCAGGGTTATACTTGCATTAACATCCAGATTCCAGACAGACTCTGAGCTTCTTGTTTGATACCTCAAATCTCCTATAAAGTGTGCGACATAACAAGTAATTGGGCTATAGATGCAATCCGTAAGATCGCTCAATCCATACAATGGTGTAGGATCACAAAAGTCTTTTGGGCAAAATATCTTGAAAATAAAATAGGATTTTTCACCTTATATACCCTTGCGTTTATTTAGTTTCTACATTGTATACCAACCTTTTATAAACCGAATCGCTATTTACCGTCCGTATTTACTTGAAATCGTCCGTATTTTTTTCAATAAATACCCCCCATGCCCCTCCCCCTTTCACCTCACTTTACCCTCTGCACTCTCACCAAACTTAACCCTCTCTCTCTACCATGAAGCACTAACACCACCACCACCACCACCACAATACCCTTAAACTTATATTTTTTCAATAAACTATACTCCCTCCAATAACTAGAATTCACTAATTTCATTTAAATAAGAATTATGGTTGGCTCAAGTGGTGAGTTTTTCCATATTCCCTAATGAAGTGGAGGGTTCAATTCCTACCCCCAAGCATTTGCTTTGAATTTAGTGGAAGGGATATGGTTGAATGGGTCTCTGGGTGGTTGAAAAATCGGTTTTTAACGTAAAAATCAAAGAATTACAAATGCATAAATAAGCATAATGTAGAAAAACCCAATAAAAGAGTGGCGATTTATTAAAGAACTTTTTTGTTGTCAAAAAAATATTTCATCCCTCCTTTTCATAAACTTGCACAATCAAATTAATTGGCGCTTCCTTCTCCTCCCTTACACACCTTTCACTTCGTCACTTTCAAAGACTCGCCGACTGCCGCCCCACTCACCGCCGTCAAGCGTCAACCATTTGCTGCACAAACCAGCGTTGAAAACCGTACAAAACACAGGTAATTTGACATCAAAAACAATTCAAAATTTTGCCCTAATTTTACTAGCTTTGATATTATGTACTTAATTGCAATGCTTTTTGCGCTAATTTAGCTGTAAATTTCTGGTGTAATTTGAATTTTCGCTCTTAAATTGGTGGAACTGAGCTTGATTTGAATTATTGTCTGACTTGGCAGTTGGCTCTGTAGATTAATTTTGGTTTTTCTCATGTAATTAGGGTGGATGAAGGAAATTATATGATATTATACTTGTTTATTTTGTATATAACCTAAAATTCTGATTAGCCTTTTGTTTATTTAGATATCTATGGTTTGAGTAATTGGAATTGAGTTTGGAGTAAGATTGTAGACATTTGTTGGATTGCAAAAATTGAGATGGTTGTATTTTTTTATAAAGTTTGGGAAAGTGTATTTGATACTTTCTTGTTATCTACCTACAGCTTATTTAACTAAGATGGAAAAGATAAATACGGTCGGTATTAATTAGAATATGTGCAGCTAATAATTAGGATATGCACTTGCTAACATGCGTCCTCAAGTTGGAGCATGTAAATTGTGAATGCCGAACTTGCTTAATAGACCATGAAACTGTGCATGACCGAGACTTTCAGTAAACACATCGACAACTTGGTGGCCTGATGAAATGCAGCGCTTGCAGTAAATGTACACTATATTCTGATACTGGCATTTTTGTGACTTTATGATTGGTAATGTTTCCTAGATTATTGAAGAAGTGGTGGCCTTTGCTCAGTGATCATGGCACAAGGTGAGCCTGTCAATTCTCACTTAGAACCTGTACAGGCTAATGTAACACCGAGGAGACCCAGGATCCTTCTTGCTGCTAGTGGAAGTGTTGCTGCGATCAAGTTCGGGAACCTGTGTCATTGCTTTTCTGAATGGGCTGATGTGAAAGCAGTGGCCACAAAATCTGCTTTGCATTTCATTGACAGTGTGACAATTCCAGAGGATGTAATTCTGTACACGGATGAGGATGAATGGTCTAGTTGGAGTAAAATTGGTGATAATGTTCTGCACATTGAGCTGCGTAAGTGGGCTGACCTCATCGTTATTGCCCCTCTTTCAGCAAATACTCTCGGCAAGGTACTTTTTTTTTCCCTCCATTCCATATTATTTGGTCACTTGAACTAAGCTTTCTCATTCCATAATTTCTGTCACTTAAATTACCAGTGCACTATCGTTTGCTCATTAAGTATATTAATACACTACTACGTGTTAGGCATACTACCAATGCAATAGCTAACACTTCCTAAAAAGTTGTGTGCATATTATCTTAATTTCAAACGACAATTGATATGAATCGAGGGAGAGTGGTGAGTAACTGAGTATATAATAATCTTGAGAAATCTGTCTTGCCTCTACATTGATATGTTTATGTCTATCATGGCTTCCAACGACAGATAAATTGAACAGCGAAAGCTTGATCAAAACCTGAAGCCACATAATGAAGTTTCTTTTTGAAGTATCATAAGAAGGTCAGTCTTGTCCCAGTCAACTATCAGCTCTTTGTGCTCTGCTGAAGATTTTCCTTGATTCACAATAAGCTTGTTTAGGAGTTAGGACAACTGTGTCCACTCTAATTCTTGACATTATACTCATAGTGAGTCCACTTGACCTATAAATGATAAATCATCTTAGCCTTGTACAAAGAAGCCTTATTCCAGCGACCAGTAAGCCCCTGATCTTGCATCAGAAAAATGAGTGCAGCATGATATAGAAGACACTATACTGCTAATAACCTTACCAGTCCACATAAAACTTTACATGCTTGGTGACTTTAGATTTATCCAAGTTGTAGCCTCAATCATATCGAGTTCCAAAATCATATCGGAATAAGGTGAAACTGCTAGAAGTAACTCAAAGTTTTCTTAGTCATGGAAGAAATTATATCAAGCATCGCATCAGAAGCAGGCTTAATTTTATCAACACAATTTGTGTGAAGAGAAAGAGAGAACTAAAGAGGACTTATGGGAATTTTTATTTATTCATTTGAACCAATGTAAAATCAAAAATCTTGTGCTCCTGTAGAAAGTCACATCAAGCTATTCTAAAGCTATAAGCACTTGTTTGCATTTCCTATTTGTATCCTTGCTTTTCAACTGCTTTGTTTTTAATAATCCTATGTTTTGTCGATGTGATATAGCATAAATTATTGAGTAAAGCTAACTTTCATTTCTCCATTTTTTATATTACTTGCAGCAGTAGCACTTATTTGGGTTGTACTTCAGTTACGCATCCAATAAGCTCTTTCCTCCTCTCCCTTTGATGCTTGGCATTAAAAGGGTGGGGATAAACTAGCCACAAAGATTGGGGGCTGTCTGCGAAATTGTGAATGGTGGTGTGTGAACTTGGCAAAGAGCCAGAAACATCAGGACTTGATGATTCTGGACATGATTAATTATTTAAATCTTGGCTCACATGTCCTAGGATTGCCTCTTGTTCTAGAAAGCTTTGCTGCACTCAGGCAGACATGCGTTAGGATTTTTTCTCGGGAGTAGAAATTGGTCTTTATGTTGTTTCATTAGAGCTTAACATGTTAGTAAATTGTCAGCACAAATAAACAGGATGTGAATACTTCAATAAAGGGATTTAATGGTAGCTGAGATGGTAGCTTTTCTCTCATAGCCACGGGGGGGGGATTATATCCAAAGTATTACACTATGAGAAATATTTTGTTTTATTTATTTTTCCACCAGCATTTAACATTAAAGCATCATTATTCATTACTAACATTGATTCAAATTATATTACTACTTTTTTATCAATTCATTTTTCCTGTATCTAGATTAGAAGACTGGCTGAAAAAGATGCTGAAGTGGAAGTGGAAGTGGAAGAGTATGTGGGATGGTGGGAACTAGGTTTAGATCATGCAGTTCTCGAAAATGGATTATTCAAGTCAGGTTGAGTTTGGGTTATCTCCGGGTAAAGAGCCATTTAATTGGATTTGGTCAGTTTGAGTCTTTTGTGGTTATGCCACATTTGCCATTTGGGTTATTGTCAATTACTTCCTCCTTCCCTTTCAGATTGCCCCAGCTTCCTATTTTCTTTGTCTCTTTGAGTTTGCCTCGTACCATAAATGGCAACGAGGGACCACCACTTTACCCTCACACCCTCCAATCTTCAATCTCATCAACTCCACCCAACCAAACTGTAAAATGTAGAAATAATCCAATGGAGCAATCTTAAAGGGACGCAGAGAGTGCTATATTATGATATATATTAGTCACATTATTTTTCGCCCCCTGTTAGTTTCGGTCTGTTCAATTGGGTATGGTCAAAATCAGATCATGTAATTCGGGGAACAGTTTGAATTTGGATTGGATAATCAAGTACCTGTCAGTTATTCCAAATTTATTAGTCATAGATCAATGGACAGCTTTGACAAAGAGATCCCAACGGCTGTTGGTTTGCATTTGCATCTCAAACTGAGCTTCACTTTTAATTTATCTAGTTATGCTGTGTGTAAAATATTTCAGTGATGTCTAAATATGCAACTGCTGTTATTTTTCTGTAGATTGCTGGGGGATTATGCGACAATCTGCTTACGTGTGTTGTACGAGCATGGGACTACAACAAACCCTTATTTGTTGCCCCGGCTATGAACACCTTCATGTGGAATAATCCATTCACAGAAAAGCATCTTCTGTCAATCGATGAGCTTGGTATTACTCTGATTCCTCCTGTTACAAAGAGATTGGCTTGTGGAGATTATGGAAATGGAGCTATGGCCGAACCATCTCTCATATATAAGACCATACGGTTATTCTTGGAGTCTCATCCGCTGCCTACTGGCTCAAATGTATAGTATTGCACTAGTTACGTTTCTTTTTACCATGTGTGAGGATTTGGGAAGTATTATGCTTCCGTTGTATATTGTGGTTGGGTGTGTGAATGTTTGTTTCCATGACACTAGGTTTTCTGATTAAGCAGCAGGTTGTAGAGTTTTATGTTGGCTGATTAAAAGCCTCATTTGTTCTTGTTGGAGATGTCACGGGTCAAATGGTTATGTTTTAAGCATTGTAGTTTGTTGAACTACCCCCCCCCCCACCCCAGCGGCCGGGCATAGTACTGTTTGGGCTCTTGCTAGGGTCCTATCTCAAGATTACTAACTAGGGTGGGATGTCGAGGGAGGGAGGGAATGGTTAGGAAAAAAGAACTTGAGACCAAGGAAGGCAAATGCCTTGCCAGTTGAAGCACACAACTTCCTCAGGTGTGTTGGACAATATGGTACGAGATCAAACATGAGTGTGGATATAATGTATTTTCATTACTTCCTTTGTTCTTTTTAAATTGCAATAGTTTGACTTTTACAATCTCCATTCTCTAATGAATATCTTTGGCCATTAATACCTGTAATAACATGAGTATATATTATGATTGTTGTATGAGTGAGATGTTAAGAAACTTTCAAATTTTGATTACAAAATTCAAAATATTCCAATTTAAAAATACAATGAGTGTATTAAGGCTTTTTTTCTCCCAGCTATTTTCTGCTGGATTTAACTTAATTTAGCTAAACTTAACTTATTTTTGTTAAGTACTTTTCTTTATGTATAGTCAATTATTAAACTTTCTTTTACTGAATTTTACTTATTTTCGAGGGAGAACAAAGCCTAATCAAATCATTATAAGTAGAAATATTATTAGGAGGAGGAGGAGGATGTAGGCAAAGGCAAGGCAAGTGGTGTTAGAATGGAGCCAAAGATATGGTGGTCAATTGTCATCCTGTCACTCATCTCTTCTTTCCTGTTGATACAAACTTGAGGTTGAAAGAATCACAAAAAGGAAGAAAAAATAAAAATAAAGCATGGAAAAGGTGGGTAGGTATATATGCTTAAAATCGTCATGTTCTCTTGTCACAATTCGTGGTGCTTTCTTGATTTTGATATTATCCTAAATACTAGTACAATGTACTATTATTAAGTATAAATTTTACTAGCTCTTTGGTTGGTGGAATGCGCCACTCATTTGTATTATTCGACAAGATCACAAGACTTGGCATATTCCACAATCCATCCGCTTGATCCTCTCATTTACATTTTCTTATTTTTTTTTTGAACTTTAGTTGCAGACTTGCAGTATGCATGTAGCATGCACATGTTCATCGTGCTAATGAATTGGTACATTTTTATATAAAAAAGATTTGATGGTTGATCGATTATTGGAGTAACAATGTGTTGGTGCAAAATCAGTTGGTTGACTTTCTGCAAACAAAGTCACGCACACCCGTAGTTTGGTCGAATGTCACTGGGAGCTTAGCGCAGGGGTTCTAGGTTTTAATTAGATAAAACCTGTTAACGTCTTTGTTGCAATTTAATTTAGGATTAAATCACAACGCCTAATAAATTCAGGCGAAATGCAATAAATAGAGCAAATAATAATTAATCTATTAATTCAAGCACAACATTCCCATACATGCCACAAACTTTTAGGAAATAATTTTACAACACATAGGGGGATAAGTCAGGCTGGACAACTAAAGGAAAGACACGAAGGGAGTTACCTCCATGGTTCCTTGCTTCAATCGGAGAATTACAGGATTCGTCGCCAGAACATGTTCTACGTCTAAGGACTAAACTATAACCCCAGAAGGGGGTTGGCTAGGCTAGAGCTAGGCTACGCTAAGAAAAGAGTAATTTGCAAGTTGTTTTTGTGTGTTGTTGTTTGCTTGACGATCGCTCTTCTATTTATAGAGAAGCATGATGCGTAACTTCCGTGCTTACTTGGAGGGAAAACATTTGAATCATCTTTGATTCAAACCTTCAACCGTTTTCTGGCGTTGAACAACTGTATGCTTACACGTTCTTCCTTATGTGGATTCGTCTAATGATTGCTCTTTAACCACTCGTATGCTTATCATTCTTGACTTTCATCTCCTGATGGTTTTGGCAATCTCCTCTTATTGACTTTGACTTGTGTTGACTTTATCCACTGAGCTTCATACTCTTGTTGGGCTTTCATGTTAAAACCAAATTAAACCTTTTGAGGTCTAATACAATGTACCATAATAAATGCTATTGGGCATCTAAAAATGGTAGTAACAAATTGCCCCCCTGATTTGTGGAGTGATGTACTCAGCACCCACAAATTATGAGCAGAGAAGGACTCTTAATGGTTATAGCCAATGTCATCCAGTAGTATTCTGAATGTGACTTCTTCCATTGTCCTAAGATGATCGATGAACTTTCTTTTGGGATGACTGAATTTGGTTGAGAAGAATAACCTTTCGTGCATTCCTTCCCCTTTCTTTCTAGTCATTGTGAAATCTATTAAGAAATTTTCTTCAAGATGCGAACTTGTAGGATCATTTAGAGATAACCAACAAGGACTTACATCATAGGTCATATCCATCAAAATGCCCAAATCATCACAAGGCATTGAATGTCATATCTGGTATCTAGTGGAGCAATCTGAGCCTTCTAAGAAGGCTTCTAAAAAGAAAGATCATGGTTGTATTTTCGCCTCCAGGCCTTTAAGGCATTCCTACAGGAAACGTCCTAAGTTAGAGGTTTGTTCAGAAATACCACAGTATACCATATCCTCTGATGAAGATGATGACAAAACCATATCTCAGCTTTTCAAAAGGAAACCAGGAGTTAAAGCAAGTAAGAATCTCACTTTTACTCCTTTTATGAGAAGTTTCACTTTTCTTAGCGTACTGGTTAATTTGTTCCAGGTTCCTCTGGTGCTGATGATAATGAGCCTAAGATTATTAGTGACCCTTCTTTTAAGAAGTCATCACCTCTTGGCTCTATCAGCAATGCTCCAGGAGATGTTTCCCAGGTAGCTGATCCAGAGTTAGTTTCAAAAAGTGGCTTTATTGATGAATTTGTCATCAATCATCCCATCTCAAGTGGTGTTGCCCCCCAGTTCGAAAATATGGCTACCCCTTCTTTGGAAGGGTGTACTGACCCCCAGTTAGAATAAACTGAGCATTTTGATGTGGAATCTCCTGAAAAGGAATTATTTTATCATCTTGACGAAAATCCCTTGGAACCAAGTCCTTTGGATATTGTCATAGCAATTCCTTCTATTGCAAAAGATGAAGTTTCAAAGACTACTGTCCCTTTAGAGGTTACACCTTTGCGGAGCAGTACTGACCTTGTAATTACCTCTGTTTGCAAAGGCTCTTCATCAACTTCAGCATCTACTTCAGGGACTGGTCTGCCTCTATTTCCTCATGAATTCATTTTAGATTTCCTCTATATGAGTCCATGTCCTCATAATACCAGACTTCACTCTCTTGCTAACTTGGCTTCTCTTCTTTATGATGCAGAGGGAAGCATTCAAGGAGCAAGTGTGATGAAAGAGTCTGATGGGAGGAAGGAAATTAGTCTGCAGACAACTATTATTGCAAGGGATCAATCTGTAAGTGATCAACCCACTTTGGCCAACAATGATCATTCCAATTTCCAGCGATGAGTCATCGGCACACATAAAACAAGAAGATAAAATCTGGAATCTCTGCTTAACCCTAACCATCAAACCTTATGATCAGGCTTCTGCACAGGCTCTTAAGCAAATTTTGGAATCCCTGACTTCTCAAGGCTTTGAATACTGGATGCCTTGTCTTGATTATGTTAAAGAAACTCTTATTCTTCAACAATGTACTGCTGAATCAAGAGTCCAACCTCCAAAATTCTCAGCTCAGAAACTTCAGGAAGAGGAAACTTCTTTGGAAGTCCAGGCTATGTCCTTCAAAAATTTCAGTAAGCAGATCCAAGATTCTTTGAGTTCTTGTGATCAGAAACTGAAGCTTCTTTCTGAGGAGAGGCAATTTCTACAAAATCGCTTAGCTGAGATAGATAAAGAGGAGGTTAACATTGTTCATGAAAAGTCTTCCCTCCAAAGCTCTATTGTAACTGAAGAGGAAAATTACACCAAGGGCGAGCAAACCTTGCTCATCTGAGGCAAGAAATGTTCAAAGAGATGGCAGTACAACAAAGCTTGATTCTTCAAAAGGAAAAACTTTGTAATGCTTGGTCTGCCATAAAACACCTTAGTTTAGCTGTTAGACAATATTGGAATGTCTAGTAACGTTATTATTAATGTTGTAATTTTAATGATCCCTTGCTGTTTGAAACAATTCTGCATGTTTCTGTTGAAATACAGGATCATGTTGTTCCCATATAGATGGGTGATATTTCTTTAGAAATTTGCCATTCAAGGCTCTATCTTTTATGTTGCCATCTATATCTTTTAATAGATATGCTTTTTCAGACATTTTCTTATGAACGACAAAAGGACCCTGCCACTTAGGTGACCATTTCCCTAACTGTGGATCTTTGTAAGCTGCTTCTGACAGGAACATTTTCCACACTTTATCATTCTCCTGGAATTCTTTGGGCACCACTTTCTTGTTGTAGGCCCGGTCAACTTTTTCTTTCTGGATTCTCATTTTGGCTAGGGTTTTTTCCTTAGCTTCTAGAGCATCCATAATTTCAATATTCATCGCCTATGAATAATCATCTCCTGATAATCCCATTTGTTGGGCTACCCTTGATGATCTTATATTCACTTCAGCTGGGATCACTGGAGTATGCCCATAAACTAAGTTAAAAGACGTAACCCATGTTGCTTCCCTTTTTGAGGTCCTGTAGGCCCATAGGGCATATAGCAACAACTCATCCCAATTTCTTGGGTTATTATCTATGAGTTTTGAGATCCCCTTGACTATGATCTTATTGGTAGCTTCAGCTTGACCATTTGCTTGAGCATAGTAAGGCGTTAAATGCAATTTAGTAATCCCAAATTGGTTAAGATATTCCAATAGATCAGGATTTCTAAAGACTGTGGCTTGATCAAAGGTTATAGTTTCTGGAATTCCAAACCTTGTAAAGATTTTTTCTTCCAAGAAATTTATGACAACCTGAGTATTGAGCCTGTTGAAAGCCTGAGCCTCCACCCATTTGGTGAAGTAATCAGTTACCACTAGGATGTATGAATGCTTTTTAGAGGATGCAGGATTGATTTCTCCTATGGCATCCACTGCCCATCCTCAAAAGGCCAAGGTTTAATGATGTACTTAAGTTCTGAAACTGGTGCCCTGCTGATAGGCCCAAACTTTTGACATCTTTTGCAACCTTTAGCATAGTCAATACAATCATTTCTCATTGTAGGCCAATAGAAGCCATGTTCGTGCAACAACCATCTCATTTTTAGGCCGTTTTGATGAGCACCACATAACCCTTGGTGAATTTCTGCCATGAGGGTCAGAGCCTCCCCAGCATCCACACATTTCAAAAGTAATCCTTCAGAATCCTTTCTATGTAATTCACCGAATTGCATGCAAAACTTAGTTGCTGCCATTTTCACTCTATTTGGCACTTTTGTCCCAGTTGGGTCCTGGAGATAATGAATAATTTCGTTTCTCCAGTCCATCTCCTCCTTTAATATTGAAATTCTATAGATTTCCAATATATCCTCTGATCTTTTTTGATCGAGTTCAATGAGAGGTACTAGGACCTTCTCTTGGAGAATGATATCTTCATTTTGTGAAGGTATCTCCTCTCTAGCAGAAGCTATTTGGGATAGCTGATCTGCTACCTTGTTTTCTTCTCTAGGAATGTGTATGAAGGCGATTTCCTTAAATTATTTAGACAACTTTTGTACTTTCTTACCATATTCCTGAGATACTAGCGATATACTTTTGAACTCCTCATTTATTTGATAAATGACTAATTGATAATCTCCATATATCTTTGCTTTCTTAGCTCCCAATTCTAGCAACATGTCTAGTCCAATTAATAAAGCTTCATATTCAGCTCTATTGTTGGTGCATGGACCCTTCATGGCTACTGCTAGTTTAGTTGGAATCCCATCAGGAGATAAAATATATATTCCAGCTCCTGCCGTTTCTCTAGTATTGGATCCATCGAAGAACAAAACCCATGGATGGGTCACAACATGGATGGGTTGCCAAGAAGTCAGCTAAAGCTTGACCTTTTACTGCCTTTTGTGGCACATACATTAGGTCGAACTAAAGTAAATGTAAACTCCATTTACTTAGCCTTCCTTTTAGAAAAGGCTGAGATATCATATACTTTATGACATCAGTTGGAGATATTACTTCTACTGCAAAGGCCATGAAATAATATATGAGCGTGATGGATGCATCATACAAGCACAAACACCATTTTTCCGCCATGGTATACCTTTTCTCAGTGTCATGCAGGATCCTACTTAAATAGAATATAGCCTGCTCATGTCCCTTCTCATTTTCTTGAGTAAGGAGACTACCAATGGAATCTTCACAAGCAGATAGGTATAACCTTAATGGCTTCCCATTCTGTCTTGGAGGTATCAATACGGGAGGGCTTGCCAAATCTTGTTTGATTTGATCAAAAGCCATTTGATGCTCCTCGTTCCATTTAAACTCTGATTCATGTTTTAATCTTAGCAAAGGTGAAAACTTTTTGGTTTTTCCTGCTAAGTTGGCCATGAATCTTCTAACATAATTAACCTGCCCAAGGAATCTTTGCAGTTCCTTCTTATTAGAGGGTGGCTTGGCGGCCAACACTGCTTTTGCCTTGTTTTGGTCAATTTCCATTCCATTTTTATGAATGAGGAATCCCAAAAAGTTACTAGCTTTAACTCCGAATGCACATTTGAGTGAATTCATTTTTAGGTGATACTCTCTCATTCTAGTGAATGACTTAATCAAGTGTTCTTTATGTTTTAAGAAATCATTTGATTTTACTGGGATGTCATCCACATAAACCTCCATGATTTTACCAATCATGTCCTTAAAGATAGCATCCATTGCTCGTTGGTATGTGGCTCCAGCATTTTTCAATCCAAATGGCATGGCTACATATTCAAACAAGCCTAATGACACTAGTAGAATAATTGCTTATTGCTGCGGTCATTAAGTGGCCTATTGCGGCGGTTTTGGCCGTGCAGCAATAGGTAATTACCTATTGCTGCGGTTTTTACCCAAAACCGCAGCAATAGGTCTTTTTTTTAATAAAAAAAATAAAACCTATTGCTGCTGTTTTTGGTAGGAACATCAGCAATAGGTATTTTTTCTAATAAAAAAATGAAACCTATTGCTGCTGTTTTTGATAGAAACAACAGCAATATGTGTCAGTGGAGATTTTTTTTTTAGCTAGCTAGAAAGGAAAATGACTGAAAAATACAAATAAAACTAGAGAAATCTCATCAACAACAAATCACGCTACTATATATATATATATATATATATATATATATATATATATATATATATATATATATATATATATATATATATATAAACGATCGAAAATCAGTATATACAAAACAATTACAAAAAAAATATATAAAAACTAACAATGAAATTATGCAAAATAATCGTTACACTAGGAAAATCAGTATATACATCATAAAACAATTGCTACAACAAATAAACAAAAGAGCAGACAAATTGACAAGAAGATCTCAGATCAAAGTAAAGAAATTGAAGAAAGACCGACGAGGAGGAGAGAGAGGGAGGACAATCTGCAGCAGCGAAGGAGAAGGGAGGAGCGCGCGACGATCAGGCGGTGCGACGTCGGAAATTTTGGTGAACGGCCGATCTACTTCTCTCTCCTTCGAAGAAACGATCTACATCACAACCGATCTCGATGAATTTTGGTGAACGGCCGACGAAGAAACCAAAAAAAACATCATAATCGTTGCTTGACTTCAAACTCGAACTTGTTTTCAAGCATCGGTGGCGAACCTTCGAAGAATCGCACTTGTTTCATAGGCGGCGAACAATCGAACCTTCGAACCTCCGTTTTCTTTGTGCGACGCCGGTGAGGAGGAGCGAAAGAGAGGAGCAGCGAAAGTGAGGAGACGAAGAAAGGAGGAACGAAAGTGAGAAATGGGAGTGAGAGGATTGAGAGGGAGAAGTAGATCTACCATGAGAGAGGGTGAGAGGATTAAGAGGGAGAACTGAGAAGTGAGGGAGGCGCGGGTTATATTTAGGGTTTAAAGAGGGAGGTGCGACTCAAATATTTTTATATAATATTGAGGCCTTCTATTGCTGCGGTTTCTTTAAAAAACACGGCAAAGAATAGATTAAAATATTAATATTTTAATCTATTACTGATTAAAATATTAAAATTTTAATCTATTGCTGCGGTTTTAGGTGGAAACCGCAGCAATAGATCTGGTCAAACTAGTCAAACAATTTGAAAAATTTTCCGTTGACGTCTGTTGCTGCGGTTTTGACCTAGAACCGCAGCAATAGGTTAATTTTTGATTTTTTCTTTTCTTTTGACGTGGTTTATTGCTGCGTATGGGTAAAACCGCAGCAATTCAGGCGCATCAATAAGCAATTATTCTACTAGTGTGATTTTGGACATCTGAAGACCGTTTTGTTACAGTCTTCATGTGCGATCTTTAATTGGTGATACCCAGCATACCCATCCATGGAAGATATGTCTTCATATCTTGATGCTGCATCTATTAGGAGATCAGCCACTGGCATAGGGTATTGATCTTTAGGGGTAGCTTTGTTTAGGTCCCTAAAATCAATGCAGATTCGTATTTTGCCATTTTTCTTAACTACTGGAACTATATTGGAGATCCAGTCAGCATATTGGCAAGGCCTTATGAACTCTGCCTTGAGGAGTTTGTTTATTTCCTCTTGTATAAGCTCTGTTAATTCAGGCGCCAGTCTTCTAGGACTTTGGGCCACAGGCTTGAATCCTTCTTTGATAGGTAATTTATGCTCTATTATCTTCCTATCAATTCCAGGCATTTCGTGATGTTCCCAAGCAAAACAGTCCTTAAATTCTTTTAGAATTTTTATGATTTCCTGCTTTTCTTGGTTAGTGAGGAGCTTACTTATGTAAGTAACTCGTGGATTTTCATCATCCCCTAAATTTATTTCCTCTAGTGGATCATGGACCTCTTGTTTAATATCCTCACTTTTAGCCCATACTTTCTCATCCTCCTCTTCTAAGGATTCAGTTTCGTGTAAAGTTGAGCAACATGCATTAGAATTTATAAGAAAATCCTCTTGGTATTTTCTAAAAACTAAATCTTTCATTACTTGATCAACAATAGGGGTAAACCCATTACATCATTCTTCCTGGTTTATAATCATAATAAACTTTTATAAGGAAAATACTTCCTAAACTCTACAAACTAATGAGAGCTAAGGGTTGATCATAGTCTGGCGCCTGTTAAATATATGCACATTTTGATTGAATGTCTTCAACTTCTGGGGCGTCATTAACTTCTTCAATGAGAATTGCACCTGAGTTTTCTACTTCTTGGTGAGTTTGTGACTCAAGTTGTAGAGCAACCTCAATTTTGATGGTAGGAACTGACTTTAGAGAGTCCCTGCCCTTTCTTCCTTATCAACTTCATCTGCCCATGATGTAGCATTGGTCTGAAATTCTGGTTGGTCTTCTGATTTCTTGAATTTTGTTGGTAGCATGCCCACATTACACTGCGAGTCTTGCTCCTCTTCCATTTCTGTTTGAGGTTCACCCATTAGTAGATCTCCATCCAGAATCAAGTCGCTATCAGAAAACAATAAGTCCAAATCCTCAGATCCAAACTCTGAATCATAGTCCTCAATAAAGTCATTTCCCGGATTCTCTTTCATAAGAGAGTCACTTCCCTGATGCTGCTGGTCACCACTCCTTATAGGTGGTGGATCATGTTATTCCTTTTCCAAAGGTAACAACTTAGTGATTCCAGCTTGTAACACCTCCTCGTCAATTCTGATGTTTGCTATAAGGGATTCTTGCACATTTTGAGTGCTCGATTTGTGCCCTTCTTTGCAGCCAGCCTTTCATGCTTAACTCCTTCATCTTTATTGTCCTACTTTTAGGAAAGTTTTGGACGTCCGATAATGGCCATGGCTTAGCTGCTGACTTGATCTTTGGCCTCACTTGGTCCCCATGGGAATTCACCCTTCTTTTAAGAATTTTAGGCACAAGAGTTTGACTTGACTCCCTTTCCTTCCCTTTTAAGAGAGGACATGAATGGGGGCTGTCCTGTTTCCTAGGTCCTTGACTTCTGGACCTTTTCTAGAATGGACGCTAGTATGCAGGCACATAGGTAGGATCATTTGGGATGATCTGAGTTCTAACCATTTCGAAGGTTAACCTATCTGCACATGGTGAGCACATTCTATTTCTTAAGGCTTTCAACCCTTCTATTGCCCTAGTTTGCAATGGAAATTTCTGAGCAGCCTCTTTGTAGGTTTTAACTCTTTCCTCAAGCATTATTGGAGCTAGGTTGGCATCATTAGGCATCTTAGCTTTGGCTAAATTGGCCTTGTAGGCTTCTAAACCCATGGCATGATGTTCTATTTATGAGACAATCAATCTTTTGAGACTTAACTGCCTAGTTAGGAACCCCCTGAAAACTTGGCATTGATCTGTGGTATGCGATCCATTCATATGCCATCTGAACATATCCTTCAATCCCTCTTCATTGGCTATCTTTGGCATAACCAAGATTCCTTCGTCAAGCAATCTGTTGAAGAGTTGGTTACCTATTTCGGTAGCTTGAGATGCCTGCAAAGTAACAGTAAAAACATGATTAGTCTCTACCATTCCACAGAATAGTTCAAATGGTTCGTCCATTCCAACTATATTAACATCTTCTTCATCAGGAAACATGATATTTTTCTTATCAATTTCATCCTGGATTTTATTTCTAAAAACAATGCATTCAGAAGTGTCATGAGTTACTGCATCATGCCATTTACAGTATTTTTTACCCTTAACTTCCTCAGCAGTTCTTACTTTATGCCTTCCTATCAGTTTTATCTTTTTGTTAGATAATAACCAGTCGAAAATAGCATTAGATTTCTTAGCATCAAAAGTATATTTCCTCTTTTGTTCAGACTTCATATCTTTTGGCGCCATAAATTCTTTCTTCTCTAGAGGAGTACACTTATAAGGTACTCCTTGAATGATTTATGCCACGTCCACTTCTTGTGTAGTTTCAAAGTGGAAGGGCTCGTCATTCTGAGCAAAGAAGTTATGGTGTCTTGCTGCGCTTTCAGCCTGTAGGTTCCTTTCATACCTCACATCCAATTCTGCCAATTCAACAAAATCGCCAAAAGTATGACCATCGAACCTTTTTCGAAACTGAATTAACATTCCCTATTGAGCCATTTGTACAAATTCTCTTTCAGAGATGCTTACATGACACCTGATCTTGGCCATTTGGAATCTAGATAGGTAGTCTTCTATAGACTCTCCTAACTTTTGTTGGATTCTAGCCAAATCACTTAAAGTCACCCCGGGCTCAGTGCGTGCAAAATGATTTATAAATTGCACCTGCATGTCTTGCCATGAGTGAATGAAATTTAGCGGTAAATTAGTATACCACCAAAAAGCAGTCTCAGTAAGAGACATGGAGAACATTCTAAGTTTTAAGAAATCATTGTCAGCTGCCTCCCTGCACTGACAATTGAACCTAACTAAATGCTCTTCGGCAGAAACTCTATCATTACCTGAGAACAAGGTAAAGTCAGGTATCTTAAACATTCTAGGAAATGGATTGGTCTTAAATAATCCATTTAGGGTAAGGTTTTTGACCAATTTGCCTCTGATTTTTCCTAGAAGAATCCCCTACTAGTCTTTGGACTAGCGCCTCAACTTGTGCTGCCAATTGATCCTGATGCATTTGTATTCCTGGATATCCCATGTTCCCATTTCCCATGTTTCCCATGTGATCATATACAGTATTGGGGTTAGGATTGAAAGGTTGATTTTGATAACCTCCCATAGGAGTCTCCTGGTATTGCATAAAAGCAGGATTGGTTGCACCTTGCGCCATTTGTGGTGGGAATGTTTGCCCATTTGTGGGCATCCTCTGTTGACGAGCGCCAGTTGCTTGGGCAAATGGAGCTTGAGGTTGATTATACCCCGAGGTATTCCCATAATGCGACGTACCAGCCATATTTGGTTGGTTCTGAGGCATGTAACCATAGGGTAAAGAAGGACTTCCAGCCACATTTGGCTGGTTGAAAGGTGCATACGCATACGGTATACTATTGTTATTTGTAACAAAAGCATCCTGCCTTTGTCCTCCCTGTGATGGTCCAGATTGATGTGTGTTGTCACCAATTTGTCCACCACCCATGGAAAACGAAGGTTGGTGATGTCCTGACGCCTGGTGCCAGCCTGGCTCCACGCCCGCTGCCATTTCACCACTTCTCCTAACGTTCCTATGATTACCCTCTCCATGACTCAAGGGTATGACCCTTGTTTGGTGTGCATGAGAGGAAGTTTGTGGATCGTCTGAAATAAGTATATCTCTATTTTCAGGGTGGGAGAAATGTACTCTCAAAGGGTAACCTAGTGGAGGAAAATCTGGCTCTACGCCAGGATTTCCTCTTGCTCTATTCAATGGGGCCTCTTCTAAGGCCTTAACTAATTTCTCATTTAACTGATAGTGTTTTTCGACTAGTGGTTCTAGACGAGTAACTACTTCAGTGGCAAGAGATGTCGACATTGCCGTGAAAGTTGCACTCATAGTATCATTGATATCTACAAGTATTCTGTCGATCTGCCTAGAGTTGATCTCTCTATTCTCCTCACTTATCCTTTGGAGGATATCTGTGAAGACCCTGGCAAATTCGTGGACTAGAGTCCTATAATTGGAGTTAAATTGTTGTCTCTGACTCTCTCTGGCTTCTAACAGTTTATTTTTTACTATTTCTGTAAACTTTCCATACATTTGTTGTACAAGTCCACGACCAGTATTACTTGGAGATGAGTTTTCCCTTTGTGGGGTTTCTCCATTTGACTCTTCATGAGTATGGTGATCTGATTCACCATTGTTACCGTGCGCCCTATTTTCCGGAGGGGTTGAATAACTTATTTCCATGTTTTGGAAACTTGTTCCCTCCTGAGCAACTTCCTTATTCTTTTTAGAACGTGTATCCGGCATTTTCTTAAAAGCAACCGTTTTTATTTTACGGTTGTTTTTCGAAAGTATGAAGAAGAAAGTTCACAATATGTTTATGAATCATCTTCTCCCACTGTGGTCGCCAAAAAACTTGTTGGTGCAAAATCAGTTGGTTGACTTTGCAAACAAGTGAATGCACACCCAGTAGTTTGGTACTGAATGTCACGGGAGACTTAGCCCCTGGGGGTTACCAGTTTTAATTAGATAAAACCTTACTAACGTACTTTGTTGCAATTTAATTTAGGATTAAATCACAACGCCTAATAAATTCAGGCGAAATGCAATAAATAGAGCAAACAATAATTAATCTATTAATTCAAGCACAACATTCCCATACATGCCACAAACTTTTAGGAAAAATTTTTATTTACAACACATAGGGGGATAAGCCAGGCTGGACAACTAAAGGGAAGACACGAAGGGAGTTACCTCCATGGTTCCTTGCTTCAATCGGAGAATTACAGGATTCGTCGCCAGAACATGTTCTACGTCTAAGGACTAAACTATAACCCCAGAAGGGGGTTGGCTAGGCTAGAGCTAGGCTACGCTAAGAAAAGAGTAATTTGCAAGTTGTTTTTGTGTGTTGTTGTTTGCTTGATGATCGCTCTTCTATCTATAGAGAAGCATGATGCGTAACTTTCGTGCTTACATGGAGGGAAAACATTTGAATCATCTTTGATTCAAACATTCAACCGTTTTCTGGTGCTAGCTGAACAACTGTATCCTTACACATTCTTCCTTATGTGGATTCGTCTAATGATTGCTCTTTAACCACTCGTATGCTTATCATTTTTTACTTTCATCTCCTGATGGTCTTGGCAATCTCCTCTTATTGACTTTGACTTGTGTTGACTTTATCCACTGGGCTTCATACTCTTGTTGGGCTTTCATGTTAAAACTAAATTAAACCTTTTGAGGTCTAATACAATGTACCATAATAAATGCTATTGGGCATCTAAAAATGGTAGTAACACAATAATGTTAATGATGATGATATGATAACAGTAACATTAATGAGAATTTTGACTTTTGAGATCTAAACTTATAACTTATAAGTTCAAACCTCACTAGAGGCACTTTGGGGGTGGGTTTCCCTTACCATCCCCTCATTCTCAAAAAGTCTTGCATGTGTAGCTATGTCGGATAATCTGTGCGATGTTCCGGTCTCGTATGACATTTCTCCTTACCAATAAAAAGAAACTTATAAGTTCATGAACTAGTTTTTCTAGTTAGTTTAGTACGGTTGTTTTATGATCTATAGTTGAGTTTTTTATTTTCAAACTTAGATATTTGAATTAGATATAGATATTTTGTGCTTGTTTGTGTTGAATTTCAATTCTGAATTCCTTAAAAAAAATAACTACAATTTGCAAGTTATGATGTAAATCAAATTTGGGAGACTAGAAAGTTTTTGGTCACCTAAAAGAAAAAGTAATAATATCAATACTTCTATATAAATCAAAACACAACAAAGTAATCAATTTCACTAAAAGATTAGTAGTTTTAATTAAGATAATCTATTAGAATGAACTCTTACCTGCAAATTATTTCCACATACTATTAATTAACAAAACCAGCATAACTCCGTATATTAGCTAGGTTTCAACTAAGGGTCTGTTCTCTTCGGCATAAAACAACTGAACTGAATTAAATTATAATTAATTAATAGTAATGATAATAATTTAGGAATTGAACTGAACTGAACTGAATTGAAAATAAGTTGGGGAGAACAGACCCTAAATCAAAGCCTCATACAGTCTAATCCGACCTAACTACACAAGTTAGCCCAAAAATTATGTCTACTTTGTACAACTTTATTAAATACACACAGTAGTTGATTACTTGATATCTGGATGATTAACTCCTTTGAAGTTTGAATACACACACCAACCCCCAAAAATTCAAGCACACCCACTTTCTTTTTTCCCCATCTTGTCCTTTCACTACACCACCAACCCCCTTCTCTTTGGCCACCAAAGTTTGGTTGGTGAGTCCTCTATTTCCATAACTGCTAAATTCTCTCTCTTTTCTCTCTCCTAAAAAACTAAAACCCACCAAAATTTCAGCCATAAAAAAAAAATACAAGTGAAAGAAACAATAATGGCTCAAGCTACCACCATAAACAATGGTGTTCAAGGCACCCAATTATGCCCCAATTTACCCAAATCCCACTTACCCAAATCTTCAAAATCTGTTAAATTTGGATCAAATTTGAGATTTTCTCCAAAGTTGAAGTCTTTCACCAATGAAAGAGTTGGTGAGAATTCATCAGTTGTTTTCAGGGTTCGTGCTTCAGTTGCAGCAGCAGCTGAGAAACCTTCAACTGCCCCAGAAATTGTGTTACAACCCATCAAAGAGATCTCGGGTACCATTCAATTGCCCGGATCCAAGTCATTATCCAATCGGATTCTACTTCTTGCTGCCCTTGCTGAGGTACTTTTCAATTGTTTGATTTTTTTTACTTGTGTATTGATGTACTTTCTCTGTTTCTAAATACATGCAACATTTGAATAGTAACCCGTATTCATCTACCAACCTTATCTAATATTCTCTCACGAATGTATAAGAAAAAATATAGTTAGGTGTGGTCTTATTTGATTCGTCTATGCGTACTTTTATAATATCAACTTTTTATATTTTTTATTGATGTATGATTAAAGATATTAGAGGACAAAGTACTGTATTGGATAGCGTGTAAGGAGGAAACGTTGTATGAATTTGGAAATGGAGGAAGTATTTAACAATTCGAGTTTGATAATTTGATATTGTTCATAGTGAAATATTTATTAGCAGAGAATCATGCTTTTAGTTTTTAGTGGAGTGTGCATTTATTCTTTAAGTTGTTGGATGGGTATGATTAAGAATTGGATTCTGGTTATTTGATTGAGTATGTGGAAAATTATTGTGGGTGTTTTGGGTGAATAATATAACAAAATTGTTTCTGAGGTGTGAGAATGTGAATTTAATTATATGAGGAGATGGTGGGTCATTTCTTGTAATGTGGGAATTTATGATAGTATGATGGAGGGTGAAACAACTGATGATTTTAAAGTGGGTTATGAAGGTTTTCCCCCATTTCTTTTACCTTTCATGTGTTGTATATAGCAGAGCTGCCAAAGCAAGTCTTCTGAGCAGCTTGGCATATCTCCATTGCACCTCTTAGTCTCAATCCAAGCACGATCGATTAGCTGCCATGCTAGCACTTTAAGTAGCAAAATCACGCTTGAAGAGAAGATAATACCACAGGCTTCTATTCCTTGTGATAGGGCACAAACATCATCCTAGATGACTTCCCTGGCCCTGCAAATAATTCCTTGAAGGAAGTCCATTGAGCATCCTTGATCAAGTAAAATTAGTTCTTTCTTTTGTGTAACACAGACTATACTCGAAGCACTTTATGCTACGGGATCACATTGCATCTCTTGCAGAATTTGTGACATTTCTAACATGGCATAAGCATGGAAACACCCTGTGAGTTCCTAGTAAGCATCTTTCTTGATCAATCAAGAATACTTGTTCTTATTTGCATACAAAGAGATAAGTCTTCTCTGAGAGGAATTGGCATATCTCCTGCTGGATAGACTTTGTGTTCATCTCTATTGTTATTCTGAGTTTGCATCGTATGTGTTGTGTTTTCCTTGTGTGTGTGCGTGTGTGTGTGTGTGCAAACTTGTACTGAAATTTCCATCCTAACGAGAATTATGCTGCAGGGGACAACAGTGGTTGACAACTTGCTATATAGTGATGATATCCGTTACATGCTGGATGCTTTAAGAACTCTTGGGTTGAATGTGGAGGATGATAATATAGCCAAAAGGGCAATCGTGGAGGGTTGCGGTGGTCTATTTCCTGTTGGAAAAGATGGGAGCGAAATTGAACTTTTCCTTGGAAATGCAGGAACAGCAATGCGCCCATTGACAGCTGCAGTTGCTGTTGCTGGAGGAAATTCTAGGTTTGTCTACTAAGGCCTTCCATGTCAATTGTGAGGCTGTATAATATTCTTTTATTTTGCATGGAGACTTTTTTCCTCTTGCTACAATTGTAGAGGGGGCAGGGATTGATTAACAATGCAGAACTCGAACTCTATCTTTTGTAGCACCGTCTGGCAGGCGGCATCTGATCTTGCAAATCAGATTTGGAGGGTTTTGCCGGAAAAGGAGGGGGGGGAGTATAGCCTCAATGTTATAGAAGATTGTGCTATACTACTATAAAATTAACTTTTGGTTAGAACCAGAAAGTTATGGTGGATTCAATATATGTTGTTGATATCTTGAACTAGAATACTTCAGATATCACTTATTAATTGAATTTATTTTCTCTTGCAGAACATGCATGTAGAGCTTTTTAACTCGCCTCTACTATCGTGCTCTTAATTATGCTTTATAAATCGATTGAGCAATTAGGAATTTCCTGTAATATGCTGGTTGCTTTTTCATATGGTGTATATTGAATTGGTGTGGAGGCACTTTACAAAGAGTGAAAGTAATTGCTGATGAGTGGATACTGAATGGAGATACTCTAATGGCTGATAGCATATATCATCTCATTGAATGTCTGAAATTTGATGAGCTCTAGTAAATGTTCCTCCATGTATGCTTGTGTATTGGGGATTTGTAATCCTGTAGTAGAGATTAGAGAACCCCTGATTATTGCACTATTTTTTCTGAGTTGTGAGAGCTCTCAAGAAGATAGATGGGGTTCTTCAAGTTTTTTTAATTGTTTTTAGGTAGTGTAAAGATTGCAATATTTCAAAGGATCTTTCTGATCCAACAAGTCCGCTAAATCCTTCACCAATCTGAAGGGAGAGAAGTTACTGCTCTCTCTGACCTGCTTGCATGCATATAAAAGCTTCTAAACCAAATAGATTAACTGTAAAACAAGCGCAGAAGCTTTTACTTCTCTGGGTAAATGTGAGTGCCGGGATTGCTATTGCATGACATGAATTCATATTTATTAATTACATGCTGGACATGAATGGGCTTAAGAATGAAATAAAGTAGCATGAGTAGGAGACAATCGGCCTGCTTTAGAATTTGATTTCTCCTGATCTTGGTTTTTGCAGCTATGTACTTGATGGAGTGCCGAGAATGAGGGAGCGACCCATTGGGGATTTGGTAGCGGGTCTAAAGCAACTTGGCGCAGATGTTGACTGTTATCTTGGCACAAATTGTCCTCCTGTTCGAGTGAATGCTAAAGGAGGCCTTCCCGGGGGCAAGGTGAATTCTCTTGTTTTGATTAGAGAAAAAATTATTAAGTTAGTGTTCTATCATACTTGTCGCTTGACACTAATAAGTCTTTTTATCTGAAAGAGAAAGAAGTGTATGCCTTATGATTGACAGTCATATTCAAAATTGTATAAAAGAGAGTGGAAGGTTACTTGCTCTATGATGATTTATGGTAGTACCGTGTTACCAATAGTAGAATTCAAGCAATATTGTTTGAATTTTTTCTGGTAATAACAAGTTCAAGCAATCAAGCATAGTTTGGATTAGATTCTATCAATCTCTTTTGCGGCGTAAGAAGCTCTGTTCCATTATATTTATGCTTCTTTTATGAAATATTATTTGCAGGTCAAGCTCTCTGGATCAGTTAGTAGCCAATATTTGACTGCACTGCTTATGGCTACTCCTTTGGGTCTTGGAGACGTGGAGGTTGAAATCGTTGACAAATTGATTTCTGTACCCTATGTGGAGATGACAATAAAGCTAATGGAAAGGTTTGGAGTGTCTGTAGAGCATAGTGCTAACTGGGATAGGTTCTTGATCCGAGGTGGTCAGAAGTACAAGTAAGTCTCTCTTTTTTTACTACGTGTCCTAAAAAATCAATCTGTTAGTAGACTAAGATACTATGAACATACACCAGATCTCCTGGAAATGCGTATGTCGAGGGTGATGCTTCAAGTGCTAGTTACTTCATAGGAGGGGCCGCAGTCACTGGTGGGACTGTGACTGTTGAGGGTTGTGGAACAAGTAGTTTACAGGTATGATTTAAAGCCTTATTTCACATAAAACTGCTCTCCTTCATTGGCATCTTAGCTTAATTATGAAGAACTCTTGTTGCTCAATCTCTAGGCATAAGCTTGTTCTTTCGACCTTCTAAATATGCAAAATCATTCTGCTAATGTAACAAACAGAAGATGAGATGATATGTTTTTTATTCTGATAAAAAATTTTAGGACAAATTCATGATTTTCTATATATTTTATGACAATTTCGATGATCTCTTCAATTGTAACTTGAGGACCCTTTTCTGCTAATAAAGATCATTTATCAGCTATTCTAGATTGTTGTGTACACCTCATATTCAAGTATCATCTATACCTAATAAACTTCTTTTTATTGGTATCTTACTTGTCTCGTGGATTTTGCACAGGGTGATGTAAAATTTGCTGAAGTTCTTGAGAAGATGGGTTGCAAGGTATCCTGGACAGAGAACAGTGTCACTGTCACTGGACCACCTAGGGATGCATCTGGAAGAAAACACTTGCGCGCCGTTGACGTCAACATGAACAAAATGCCAGATGTTGCAATGACTCTAGCTGTTGTTGCCCTTTATGCAGATGGGCCCACCACCATTAGAGACGGTATGCTTAACTCCTTTCTGTGAACATGACACTCTTCTTGTGCCATATGTAGATTCCTTAGTTATTTGGTCGCAATTCAAATTTGCGTTGGTATTTAAAGCAAGTCTTAAGTGGTGAGACCGTTTGATACCCATGATGTAAAAGAAAGGTCACCTTGGTCTCAAAGTTAATTCTTGTGAGACCATCTCATGCAAGATTTTGCCGGGTATCTGATCCTTGTTTGCTAACATGACCTATTAATAAGCCCAAAATATTCCAACAAGAGAAATAGCCGAATAGGTAATGATTTTTGTGATATAATGAACAGTGGCTAGCTGGAGAGTGAAGGAAACAGAACGGATGATTGCGATTTGCACAGAGCTCAGAAAGGTTAGCCATTTTGGATATACACATTCTTGAAGGTTTTTGACCTTGTAGAAGATTGTACTATTTGATAAAAAAAAACGATGTTTATCCGGTTTACTTTGAAAAATCTTTTCAGCTCGGGGCAACAGTTGAGGAAGGACCAGATTACTGTGTGATCACTCCACCTGAGAAACTAAATGTGACGGCCATTGATACATATGATGATCACCGAATGGCCATGGCATTCTCTCTTGCTGCCTGCGTCGATGTTCCTGTTACCATCAAGGACCCGGGTTGCACTCGCAAGACTTTCCCGGACTACTTTGATGTGTTGGAAAGGTTTGCAAAGCATTAAGTGGTCTCCTACAGATTCTATAACGCATACGCTGAGATTTTTTGAGAAGAAATTAGGAGATGAAGATGCTTTCTGCTTGAGTTATCATCACATTCTTTGTATTATGATTGTAAGATTAATATAGTATAGAGTTTATAAAGTACTACTAATAATTGTTATGTATCCGATTAATCAGAAATAAGTTAATTGGAAGGCTGGACTTTGAAAATGTGACCAAGATACTAGTGTGAGTGTGTGACCAAGTCATTTTGTTAGTGTGAGTTCAATGTTGTTGATTCAACATGCGGAGCCAAATTTCAATTCTATCGTCACTTCATATGACCAAAAATCTAAAGATGAAAAGTAAAAAAGAGCATGTTGGATCAAACTCTAGCTGTAACTCTGAAATCCAATCACGCAGTTGGATCAAATAGGATCAAAGGGAGTAATTGCCCAATATGAAGTTGGACAAAAAGGATAACCCATGTGCTTTTGGTAAATTTGATTAAACATATACTGACACGAAAAAAGTGGGTTTGAACAAATGGTTGTGACGTGAAACCCGATTGTTTTTGAACCTGAACATCTCGAAAATTCTAAAGTCAAATTTTGACCTGACTCGACCTAACAATCATTAGTTTTATAGCTATAATTTGAAATTATGAAAAGTTTCCGTCTAAAAGTACATCTCACTATTAAAAATCAGAATTCTTCGTTCTAGTGTGACATTTGTTGGACGCATACCACATTTGTACGATTATTATGAGTGATTACATTACATTATTAATTACCTTGTATTAGCCTGAATCATACATTTTGCTTTATTTTTAACATCGAAGAAGTTAACAGAATTATAAACTAAATAAAGAGACCTGATTCAATCGATAGTAAGTTACAAGGACATGAGCTTGTTGCACTTAGTTCCTGGAGACTTTCGTGTTAACACAACTATCTCGAAATCCCTAAACACGCTAGCTCAACCTAAATCTTAATATTTTGAACAACTATTAATATGACCCAACTATTGCACCCAAAAAAATGACCCAACTCGAAATCAACAAACCTGAATATGACCCGAACCTAAGGTCAGCAAAATTAAAGTAGGATTCTTAATTCATAATGGAAGCAGAAAGAAAAAAAAAACGAATTTTGACGTTAATTTTGAAGTGTTTGTTAAAAATTATGTTCGAATTGTGATTTTTTCTATCAATTTCATTTGTATGATACAGAATTTGTCCAGGATTTAGCGAATTGTAATGTGAAGTAAGTAGTTTTAAGGCCCGGACTATGCCCCGGGTAATTATAATTTTTATTTATTAATATCTTACTTTGAAATTATAACACAAAAGTTACTTGCTTTAGTGGTTAAGACATTAATATAGTAACTTAAAGTAAAGTCATGTGATTAAATCTTTGGATAATTTTAAAGAATTTCCAGGTGATGGTGGTTTTGTTGCAATTAGCAGCGATCCATATATTTGAAGTAAACAAAATTGAAGGTCTTGCATGAAATCCGAAGTAAAATGAGTAGTTATGTTATGTTTTTCAATGTTTAGAAGTTTTGTTATTTGATGATGCTAGCATGGTGCTGTAGATTTGTGGATTTTTGAAGTATATAAGGATAAAAGGGTTATAAATGTGTAATTTTTGTAATGCATGCTAACAGAGGCTTTATGTATTGACAAACTATTTCTATCACAATATATGGTTTATCTAGCAAGAGTTTTGTGCTCAGGAATGCTTAAGTTTTTCTAAATTCTGGCTGAAATGATGAGGAAAGAAGACTTGCTAACTACTTTCGCGAAATTGTTTCGCAAGCTGGTTTATATTTGGGAGCTTGCTTTGTTTTGGATGACGCCTTTAAAGGTTTTTCTGAATGAAGGGATTTATGAGTCATTGTATGTTGTTTTCATATGTTCTTTTGTTGCCATTTCTTTGGGTTTGATAAGAGAAGGATTATGTCAGTTAATGTATTCATTTTGCTAATGGAGACTGCGCATCTATTCTTGTTGGCAAGTCTAAAAGCTAAGTTAGACTGTAAGCTGTATAAGTACTTTTGGTATCTGGGGAAGTGGAGAATTTTTTGTTAATCTGGAAAAGAAATTACGAAATTGTTAGTGTTCTCTCTCGCTTGACACCAATGAGTCTTTTATCTGAAATAAAAAGGAATATATGTATGTACGATAATGTTATATGCAATACAAGAGATACCTTGATACTTCATGCAGAATGATGGATTATCTCAATACCTTGTTAGTTGTTGGTAATAAAGATTCAAGCAACCTTGAAAACTTATTGGTATTAACAAGTTCGAGCATATTTATGCCTTATTATGAAACATTTTTGCAGGTCCAGCTCTCATTGCTACTTCTGTGGCTTCATGAGACGTGGAGATTGAAATCATTGATAGATTGTTTACTGCACTGTATGTCTGTATGTGGCGATGGCATTAAAAATAATGGAAACATTTGGAGTGTCTGTAGAGCATTGTGCTAGCTGCCTAGCTGGAACAGGCTCTTCATCAGAGATGGTCAAAAGTACAAGTTTCTCTTCTTTTAGTATGTGTCGTGTAAAACTGCCCCATTAGTAGACTTGAAATGCATAAAAAAATCTACCAGATCTTCTGGAAATGCACATGTAAAGGATGATGCTTCAAGTGCTGGTTACTTACTAACAGGGGATTGAGTCACTGGTGGGGCTGTAACCTATGAGGGATGTGGAAGAATCAGTTTACAGGTATGATCTATTGCTTGATTCTGAAGAATTCTTTTAATACTTAATTTCTAGGTTTGAGTATGACATTTTGACAGCAAATTTGCAAAGTTATTCAGCTAATGAACAAGCAATTCAGGATGAGAGGATCGTGTTTGATCCCCCAATAATAATTATTAAAAGGATATCATGCACTTATTTCCATTGCTTTATGACAATCTCTATGATATCTTCCCAATTGTAATTCGAGGACCCATTTCTGTTAGTAAAGATCGTTTTATTGGCTATCCGTAGATTGTTGTACAGCCAAATAGCCATGAACCTCATCTTCAGGTTTTGTTTATATCTAATAGACTTCTCCTAATTAGAATCTTACTTGCCCCATTGGTAGGGCGTCATAAAATTTGTTGCGGTTCTTGAGAAGATGGGTTGCAAGGTTACCTGTACAGAGAACAGTGTCACTGTTACTGGCTCACTGGACCACCCAGAGATTCATCTGGAAGAAAGCATTTGCGCGCCATCGACATCAACATGAACAAAATGCCAGATGTCCAATGACTCGTTTTTTGTCGCTCTACATGCAGTCAGAGACGGTATGCTTAACTCCATTCTATGAACATAACACTCTTCTTGTGCCATAAGTAGATTGCTAATTGATTGATCGCACTGCAAAATTCTTACACGGACCTTGATTAACTAATGATAATGACATTTAGTTTGTCAGAGGTAAATGGGAATTTGGACTTGCCTTGTTATTGGAAAGAGCAAACAGCAACCAAATTGTTTTTTGTTTGTTCTAATGGTGTTTAAAGTGTCACTGCCCCAAGATTGGAAGTTGTGATTTTTGCTATCCCCAAGGGCCCAAATGGGCATCTCTTGATAGTTGATACAATTAAGGAAGTGAAGGACCACTTGTGCAACATTGATTTTCTCTCCACCAATCCTAAATAGCCAAGTGCCTTGGAAACTATTTTCTATATTTTGTGGTGAAATGACATCTCTTATTTTAAATGTTACTATGGTGAGAGATATCAGTCAACTTATCGGATAGAAATTTCTGAAGGTTTAATCAGAAGACTTGAATTGTAACCCCATCTCCATCACTCCATGTATGAGAGCTGATACATCACCACATAATGTGTGGGACTAATTTGCCCACCCTTAGGACAAAGACATAACTTTAAATGAGTCTATCACACCCGACTAGACAGTATTATTTCCTCCGTTTTCTTTTAGTTGTACCCAAAGTATTTTGCACTTTTGTCAGAACTTAAAACTTTAATATCTCTAATTATGCATAAGAAAAATTATAAGAAGTTGATATCTTGAAAATATATCGAAATGAATCTAACAAGACCTCACATGATTATATTTTTTCTTTGTATAAATACTACAAGAGGGTCAAAACGAATTTAGTGAATAGTGTCAAAAGTCAATATGGTACAACTAAAGAAAACAGAGGAATTTCTTTAAAAAAAAAATGGAAGAATTACATGCCAATATATCTTAGTATAATGTCTGAGATTTTCCATATTGTGCATGTGGTCAAATTTTACATGTGTGCATGGATTTACCATTCCGCAAACTGATTATACTTTCTCCTGCATGCGTTAATATTCTTGCCTCCTTTGCACCCGGGTAAAAGAAACAATACTCCGTGCATCTTTTTAGCTGCTATATTTTCACTTTCATGCAATCATGCTTGTGGACGCGCACTTGAACATCTTTAATTACTACATGTCGGTAAACATTGTGAAGAATAGATATTTTGAAAAATATATATTGAGATAAATCAACAGCCTTACATACTACAATTGGTGTTTATATATCAGTTAAAATATTCCGATCAAGGTTAGTATATGAATAGCTCAAAAGTCAAACTGCTGCAACTAGAAAAGAGGGGGGAAGAGATACTATCACCTATTCACTTGTCACTTTTGTTTATGACTTTTGTTATGTGAGTGAGCAGTTGCTAAGTTGGACTGGCTGGGGAGTGAAGGAAGCGGAAGAGACAATTGCCTTGTGCAAAGAACACGGTCCTGAACCTTGTAGAATTAGGTAATTATTCAATATAAACTGGTGGTTCTTTAAAATTGAAATTTCTTTGCTTGGGGCAATCGTTGAGGAAAGACTTGATTACTGTGTGATCGGTCCATCTGAGATACTAAACGTGACCATCATCGTCTCATCGACACATATGATGATCATTGAATGGCCATGGGATTCTCTCTTGCTGCCGGTGCTGATGTTCTGGTCATCATCAAGGACCAGGGATGTACAGGCAAGACCTTCCCGGACTAATTTGACGTTTTCCCGAGTATTGGGATCTCTAAACCTTATTGCAGAAGTTTTGTTTTGAGAAGAAATTAGGAGATTAAAGTGCTTCCTGCTTGAATTATCATCACATTCTTTGTATTATGTTCT